>JAGFPH010002342.1:138240-154029 GCA_018207615.1 Philaenus spumarius | reverse complement strand
ACAATATTGAATACTTTTTAGTGTTCGAATATGAAATCAACTAATCGAAAAAATAAGTATTCATTTAAAATTATTCGAATAGTTTTCTGTACAATAAGAAATGGTAGGATAAGCGAGTAGGTGTTAATGATTTTGTAGAAATTAGTAGGCTAATGGTCAAATATTATTCTTACATTCAAATATGCAATGAACAGTAACGTGTTTATTTAAAGAGATCGCTTTGCCAATTTTAATTTATCTTTGAATTTCTAAGTTTAAGGGTAAATCTTTATTTAGATTTTTGTCCTTGTGCAAGAAACATAATATTTTAAATTATATGTAGGCCTATATTTCTTTATTAACAGACCAAAAATATTGCAGCCACAACAAAGAACAATTTTAATTTAAAATGTTTAAGTGACGACTACACTATATTAGTATTAGGACTATAAATATATAGATTTTGTTTAACGTTTTACCGAAATAATTAACAAATAATAATGTATTCCGACGTTTAAAATAGTCTAAAACTATTCATCGATACTCATAGTTCGGGTTGAAAGTATTCACTATTCAGATAAAGTATCCGCGAGTGCCGAAAGTATTCGAATAGAAATATTTAAATAATTTATTCGTAGTAGTATGTGTGTAAAACATTCCAGAAAAAAGTATAGCCTACCCTATCATCTTTAATACGCCTTGTAGCCTACCTACTACTGAATGTAATTCCTTAATCATGCAGTTCAATGGAAAAGATTCAACAATAAATGACTTAGGCTACAAATAAAATAATTGATACAATTATAAATTACCTTTTAGGATTAAGTTATGCGCGTAAGATAGGCGATACGGAATGCTGTTTCGCCTACCTAACACACCGACACTACAACACTGACTGACGGCTAGGAACTAAACTGATTTACCCTATGGCGATACTCTGCAGGTGTAGAACCTTGGCCTTCAGACACTTTACTACTATTCTACTGCTACTTCCAATGATACCCTGCACCTGGCATACTGGTTTGGGTTTAAACCACGTGTTCACTCACTAGGTCATCATAATGCATTACCGTACTAAATAAAAAGGGGCACATTGCCCGGGCCCCGGGATTTAAAAATAATTCAAATATTGAAAACAATGTATTTGTTGATTTAACAGTCGATTAACGTTTTTTTCAATAATGCGTTAGTTTAAAAATATTTTGTATGAAACCCACAATAACTTAATATATGCAACTGAGTTCAAAATAAAAATATTCCTGCGAAAGGAAGAATAATTAAGTGAAATTATAAAGTGGGATTTTTAAGTTACCTGGACAGATTTGGTTTTGTATGGTATTAAAGGTACGTGGTTTGTAAATACAAATAAAAATAAACGGTACCAGGAACTGGCACATACTTTCTCACAAACATATTTAAATTATCAAACAGATTCAATGTGACTTCATAATTGTAGGGTGGGATAGAAGAGATGATTTTTTATTAAAGTTGGAGATTAACATATTATTATTATCTAGAGAGAAAACTATTCGATCGATTTCGAACAAATTTGCACCTAACACGTCAATTAAGCCTCTATAGATGCACGAAAAAAGGTTTTGAAACATTTTGAAAAACAATAAACTTTATGGCCAAAAAAGCCCAAAAAAATCAGTTATTATTATTACCTAATCGAGAATTTTTAGAAAGATGAGGTTTTTTGCATTTGGTAGGGTACATTAAAGGCTACAAATAAGCCAAATTTTATCAAAATCGTTAGAGCAGTTTTTTTTTTATAAAAAAATAATAACTGATTTTTTGGGGATTTTTTTGCCAAAAAGGGGGTTGTTTTTAAAAACCGTTTTTCGTGCATCTGTACAGGCCTACTTGACATGTCTGGTACAAATTTGTTTGAAATCGATCGAATAGTTTTCGCTCTAGCTTTGTATACAGTACCAGGAGACCGAGCTAAAGCTCGATTATAAGCAGGGCCTAGTTTGCTCACGTCAATAACTATTATTGCAAATTTCCGTGAACATCGTTTAGGTTAGGCCTGTAACATTAAACAACTAAATAAAGGGTATGTTTATTTAGCAGAAGTATTCGTTGCCATGGTAACTATGAATAGATACAACATTAGGCTTACCTCTAATAAAATACAGTTTAAAAGAAGACAGATGATTATTGTAATGGCATTGAAAACATTTGCATCAGCTGTGCTTCGTTTAAAAGAAAACAGATGATTATTGTAATGACATTGAAAACATTTGCATCAGCTGTGCTTTGTATTGTTTAAAATGGACAAATTTCACTTTTTAATTTAATAAAAAGACGTAGAAAACGAATTTTCCCAGACTGGTGACCATTTCAATCGATTTCTCGTGGCCAAAAGCCCCATATAAAATCAAAAATCCTTAGACGGAGATTCCAGATCCATTTAGCAGACAGACAATTATCTCTCGCTTTAGAAGATAAGATACATACAGACAGACATTTTGTACAAACCACTTTTTTGGATTCAGGGGGTCCCAAAACGGATATATCCACAAAATCCACAAATGTGAGCTTGACACTGGAAGACTATGAGAAGCGGCCGACTCACAGTGTATTGCACCCCAACCCCCGTATTGGGAGTATTTTCAATACACAAAAGGCCAAAAAGGGCCTTTTTCATCTACCCAATTTCAATTACACAAATTTTCAAAACCTTTTTTCGTGGATCTATACAGGCCTACTTGACATGTCTGGTGTAAATTTTTTTTGAAATCGATCGAATAGTTTTCGCTTTAGCTTTGTATACATTCAGACAGAATGACGGATATATTTTGTAAAAACCCCTTTTTTGGACTCCAAAACGGACATTTCCACAAAAATCTCAACATCGATTTTTTTCCCGATCACTATACTTTCTTTATACTATAGTATAGCGAAAAAGTAAAATATTACTATCTTTATAAATTAAATCAAGCTCGAAGTTTGTAAAGGCATCGGTTAACAGTTTCATTTTATTTTTCAATGTAGGGAATTATTTGATTAATTTCTAATATTATTATGTACGGTATTACTACTGTCTACATGTATATATTATTTTCCATTTTTTTAGTATTAACTATTGTGTGAAAGAAGTTACCCCCCCCCCCCCCCAACATTTAGCTTCGAGTCAGGGGGTCAAGAATTTAATTTGCCCCCTAAACACCTAACCCCTAGCGACGTACTAACACTTGTTAAAGCCTGGGCGGAGTTCTCCCTGTGGTTATTTATACAGAGTGATGCACAATCCTGTTACAAGTATTAACTCTAAACTTTCAGGAAGTTATATTGGGAAAATTCTGCACTTTTTAGGGGTATGAATTAATTTTACCCCAAAGGTTTGGAGTTAATAGGACCTATGTGTAATAGGTTAAAATTACAAAGGGGTTGCGGAACTTTTGCATCCCTCTGTATGCATTCCATATTACCTAAAGAAAACAAGATCCTCTTTCTTAATTCATTCAAATAAATTTGCGATTGAAAAAGACCCTCCTACGCCGAAGCACTGAAAATGTTAAGTTTATATGTTTTTAAAGTTTCAACCAACTATTTCTGAAATTGGTTACTCACTAAGGCGATACATATTTGACTGCCTGTACAAAATATATTTGTAGGATTCGGTCCACTTGCAGCGGCAAAACTCCTTGTAGTCTCGGGTTTTTGCTTCGCTCACTGCGAGTTTTTATCCCGACCGTCTGCCTTGGATCGGAAGCTGTCCCCACAATAAAATCCCCATGTGGATTTGAACCGGGCACTTTTATGGCACTGTATTTTACGATTCGATCGATTTTGGGGGAAACCAGACGTGCTACAAGGTCGTGTAAAAATACAAAATGAGCAAAAGAATCTCCTACATTGATTTTTTTTGGCTAACAAATTCGTCCGAGCAACCTAAAATACAACGAGTGCACCAAATCGGACATAAAATGCGGATGTTAGAGTCCGAACACATAAATATACAGGGTGACCACCACTGGGATCTTGGAAACTATCAGTACGCTATCTCGAAAAACTTTAAATTTGGAACCTTCCCTGGATTTGTACTTACATTAAAATTATGGCGTTACTGCATTTTTAATCTTCGCCATTTTCCAATATGGCCGCTATCTTTAAGTTTTAAATACAAACACCATATTTTTATTTGATTTTTTGGTACAACATATTATTTTATGACACTTTTGTTCTTTGGTATTTTTCTCTAAGCACAGCCGTTACGGAGCTACGGGCTGTCATGTGTAAAAACAAATATGGCATCCATATCAATTTTTTTTATAGAAATTAATGTAATGTATTGTGTAACTTGTTGCAATACAAAACTGAAACACTTTAAAATCACTCCTGAATGATAACGGAACAGAAATATTACACATGCAGTGTTAAATTAAAGCAGTTTTCCAATAACGGAAAATAACAGCTGATTAGAAAATACATTACATTGCAGCTGTTGCACAATACATTGCGTAGTTAGGTTAATTAGATGTCAAATATATTAGGATAGTTAGTTAAGGAATATTCAGTGTAAGGTCATTAAAGCAAAAGACAGAACACGGAAGTATGAAGTAATGATAACGACATGATACCAAAACTGAGGAAATACTTGAAATCAGCAAAACACACATTTAGGAGGTCGGTTAAGCAGGCGGAAGGTTGCTATATAAACTTGAATCTGACCTAGAATCGGGGCGTGTGTGTTGGTCGAGGAGGCCAGGGGGTTTGGAAACGGACGGACAGGCCAGTATCTTGGGATAAGGGCAGAGGCTCTGTTGATGGAACAGGCCAGTACCAATTGCGAGACGGACGATCGTGTGGGAGACTTTGGCCACAGTCAAAAGAGATATTCTATATAGTCACATTAGGATCTCTTAACAAATGTATTGCCAGGGTTTCATGCTCAGATATAAAGAACTGATATTCAGAGTGGTCTGTCTTTTAGTTAACGATCAGTAAAAAGTGTGTCAGTAGAAATAAGACATGATATTGGAAAAATGGCAAAGATTAAAAATACGGCAAGACTGTAATTTTAATGTAGGCCTACATGTAAATTCAGCGAAGGTTCCCGATTTAAAGTTTCTTGAGGAAACTGATAGTTTCCAAAATCCCAATGCTGGCCATCTTGAGTTGATCACCTTGTATAATATATACAATTTTTAATGACACCTCAAAACGTGTTCTGGGTACCTTGATCGATGCTCATTGACCACCTTAGCTCTCACCACAAGACTCACTGCAATTGCTCGTCTTTCATATGAAAATTGCAAACATGTCAGAAAACAACTCAGTTTCCTGTATATAATCTATACGCCAATTTTTTTTAAGAACATGGTATTTAATAACTCTGCTGTATTTTGATATACAAAGAAAATAAAACACCATTTTGTTTGTGAAATTAATTGTTTTAGAAATATTTGACATTAAACATTTTAAATGGCCACCCTTTTGAAAGATGGATAAATATGTGGTTCTTCTCACTAAACTAAAGGAGTTCATTTGAAACAACGTTTGGTTAAATTCTTTCAGAAACTTAATTACCCTTTTCGTACCTAGTATTTCCTAGTCCTGGTAGTTTAGAATCTAACTTGGGAGAAGTTATTTGGAGAAATATTCACATCTTGAAATATAGCCACCATGATTTATGTACAAGTAATGTTATGTAATTAATAAAAATTACCTTTTTATTTTAGTTCTGTTCAAAAATTCTTATTACGAGTCTCAGATAATCGGTTTCAGCGAAACTGTGTTACCATCTTCAGATCTTCTCAAAATATATTAAAATTTTCATACTTTCCGTAAAAGTTATTATTTACTTGTCTAAACACTGAGGAACAACAAAAACAGAACACAAAATTTAAAATTTGTACTCGAGCATATAATGTAATTATATATTTTTTTTTTTGATCTAAGGCGAAAAACCTGGGTGGTTATCATCGCCTGGATGATGAAGAGCATTCGCATAATGCTCATAAGATCACACACAGGTATAAAATTACACTTTTAATTTACACACACTACGGACACTACACGATAAAATAATAACGATAATAACAATAATTACACAATAACAACTTGTCACTGGGCTGTAAAGAGCCCTGTTACATAACAATGAATAAAACTCTAATTAAAATAACAAGTAATAAATCTAAACATGGTACAGTAGAACTCCAATTATCCGGATCAGATTTGAATAAGAACATAGTCAAACGGATGCGAGACTTGGCGGCGCGGAATCGATTTAAGGTAGCAAAACAGCTGACTCTGCCTGGTATGTTAAAAAAATAATGTATTTTACAGTGATTTAGTATTGTTACGTAATGTAAACATTGTCATTGATATTGTTTTTTCATAATAAATACCGTAAATGTTCTTTATTGTGTTTTGTTTACGTTTTTCTCCTAAAAACGGCCTTTTCGAGAAAAATCCAATTATCCGGATTTTTGATTATCCGGATCGGGTCCGGTCCCAATTAATCCGGATAATTGGAGTTCTACTGTATTTGAGTTACGTAAGTAAATATATATATTGTTTTCAAATGTTTCCAATTACACTCAACCGATGGAGGAATGCTAACACCATATTAATGGTTTGGCGTCATCACCCAACATCCTCCGAATGCAATTTGGTAGGCAAAACCTCTTACGAACATGTTTTAGCTTTTCACAATCTAAAAGGAGGTGTTTAATTGAGAGGAGATTTAAGCAGTAAGGACAAAGCGGCGGATCAATTAATTAGCGGATTGATGTATTAATTAATTTATACATTAATTATATTTTAATGTAATTACAAATATAGAACACAGACAAATAGCATTTTTATTCCAACATACCCACAAACGAAGCCGTGGATTTATTAGAAAGTATCCATAAGTATAATTCCCACATGGATAAATAATTCGATCACGAAACTGAACTGCTGACGTGAGTTGAGTGAATTTTCAAAATTAAGATTACCGTATATGTTTTAGGGTTTCAACGAACTATTTTTGAAATTGGTCTACTCACGAATAGCCGACTACGCGTACAATATTTATTTGTAGAATTTGCTTGCATCTCAGCCTCCAGACCTGGCTCACACACAGCTTTGTTCCACTCGCAACAGAAAAACTCGTTTTGTGAGTTTGCAGCTCGATCTTACGGCCTTAGATTATGGACTGCTTCACTTTGCTCGCAGCAGGTTTACTTGCCTGCCGTCGATTTCGGATCAGAAGCTGTTTCCACGAGGATTTGAACCTGGTAGTTTTATGGTATTTTACGTTTTGATTGATTTTGGGGAAACCAGAAGGGATTTAAGGTCGTGTAATAAAACAAAATGTTCAAATTAATCATACTTATTTATTCATTTTTATATAAAACCCCAAGTTTATTCTATTAAACATTATTACTTCTGGTCAAAAAACATGCTTCTAGTTGTTGGATTTTTTGGCTAACAAACTCGTCCAAGCGACTTAGAAAACCGTCTTAACAAATTGGATGTTAAATGCGGCCGTTTGATGAGTGCCAACACATACATACAATTTTTAGTGTCACTCCAAAACGTGTTCTGGGGACCATGATCGCTGCTCAATAAACACTCCCCATAAGAGTCACTGCAATAGCTCATCTTTGCTACGGAAATTTGCTAATTAAGGAGATTCAAACAACTGGACATTGGATAACCATCATGACAAAATTACTCTTTTTTACCTACAATATACATATTTATTCTATCAAGTCTAGGAAATGGACAAACAAAATAAAATTATGAAATCAGTTAATAATTGGACTTTGTCTAAAACATTTTATCACTCTTGGAAATGATGGCCTTAATGTAAACAAAACTGTATTCGATAAATTTCAAAAAATAAGAAAAATCAAGAATTGCCACCATCTTTTATTGCTGGAACCTATAATTTGCATATTTTTTACAGTTGACTGTGCTGATATTGCCGTTGATATACATATACAAAATATTTTCGAGCTGTTACCAGCCAATATGGAAGAACTTGGTAATTTCCAGGACATTGTGTGGAAATATTGAAATTTTTAAAGCATACCTACAACAGAAAGAGTCAAAGCCGAATTGTAATGTGTGAAAATAGTTATGTAATTAATAAAAATTACCTTTTTATTCTAGTTCCGCCCACCATCCTTATTACGAATCTCAGATAACTGGATTCTGCGGAACTATGTCGCCATCTTCAGAACTTCTCAAAATATATTCAAATTTTCATGCGTCACATTCATTAAAAACGTAAAAGTGATTGTTTACTAAAAACAACAAAGTGTATATACAACATTTTTACGCGGGCACATATTTAAAAGCGTAAAACACATAGAAAGACTCAGGACTGGTCAGTTTTAATTTGTTAGGTCCTTCTTCTACAGTTACAACTGAAGGGTGGTATCACTTTATAATGTCTGTTTGCATCAATCTGCTAATGGAGGTAAGTATTTCATTTGACATATAATTTATCATTTAAAACGTTGTTCTGTTGTATTCTTCCAACATATTTATCCCCTTCTAACACTTATGTAATGCATTGATAGACTTATATGTTTAATCACATAATCTATGAGATGTTTAGCGCATCTCAATTTTTCTTCAACTAATTTCCTTTTAGGTATAATTCTTTGAACATTTAAGAAAAGATTCAACATGACTGTCGGATATACAATTTGGGGCTACTAGAACAACATTCTTATAAACTCCTCAGCACAAATAGAAATAGAAACGCTATCTCTTTAGCTCGGTGATTCAAAAAGTAGGATGTTTTCCTGCAGCAAAATCCTTTATCAATGCACCATGGCAATGAAGTTTAGTGTCAGAATCATTTATCAATTGTCCAAGGCCACGGTTGTCATATCTTACATTCTTTTTTGCAATACGCTCCACGTTTGGAAAGTTTTCACACTAGATTTTAAGAAAATTTATATTTGATTTGTTTTTATAACCAGTCATCTTTGAATGTACTTTTTGACTGTGGCATTTTCAAACACTTCAAATCTGCACGAGTTGTCTGAAAAAAATTAGAGCAATACAATTGTCAATGCTTTCTTTATTGACAATCATGCTAATATGAATGGAATTGCTAGCCAAGGTATAAGCAAGAAGGAAATGTAGAAATTATAAGGATACATTTTCCCCCAGAGCAACACATTAGTTTTTTGTTGTTCACAACTAATAGGCTATTAATATTCTTTAATAAAATACCAAATGGTTACAGAATTTAACACAAACCGAAAATGTTTACTTTAGACTTAGTTTTTCAAACATCCATTCATTGGAAAACCTGAAAATTAGACAAACATTAGTAAATCATGCAATAAAACATAATATTTAAAAAAAATAACTGATGATGGAGTCATCAAATCTCTATACAAGAGAAAAATGTAGGCCTACTTTGAAGTTTAACTGAACATATTTCAAATTAAAAGAACATTTACTAATAACAGATTTAGAAGTTGGAGTTCTTTTAAATGAACACTGATTGTTCCGATAAGTTGTCCCCTCAAAATAAGGGGATAAAACAAATGTACGAAAATAATCACATACTTTTAATAAAAACTGGTGTTTATTTATACGAAATATAAAACTTGTGATAGTATAAAATGTACAGTGTATAGACTTGAAAATTTATTTATGCATGGGTAGTTAAAATTTCTGTAATTTTCGTAACAGATTTCATGTTTAGCTTATAGTATCACTTTCACCTTTTCACATAAGATCATACATTTATGAGATGCCATTTTTTAGCTATAGGTATAGGGTAAGTAAAATACAGGGCTACTTTGGCTCCACAAAAAATACTCTACTGTACTTGTTACAAAAATAATAAACACAAAACTTTGCTACAAGCTTTGCACACAGAAATAAAAATTAGAAAACCTATGCTCATCATCAGTTGAAATTCAAACATATCTGACAAAGATATACAAATTAAAATATTAAAATATCATTTTATTAATATAGGAAAATGCTATTGTAAAAAATATTTTATCGGGAAGTTTCATCAATTGTGGAAACTTTTAATCTTTAATACTGTGGAATTTTTCATGTAAAGTCCTACCTGCGATTTAAAAATAGGGACCAATGAGAAACTTTCAAAGATTTTGCTTCACTTGGATTGGTCAAGTAAACAAAGTGTCTGCCTCTAGCCAACAAAGTGTCCGTTTAACAGAAGGAAAATTCCTTGTAAATGCAAGCTGAAAAAATCCATCCCTAAAAAAATGACAGTTCATTAGAGAAATCCAGCTGTCCATGTTTTGCGAGTGTCTGCTAAAGAAGGTTTCACTGTAAATAATTAAAGAGTGTTACACCTATTAGTTATGCAGCCATTAGGTTATACAGGGTGTTTTCAAAACTTTAGAATATGGTTCCTTTCGTCAAAATAAGTTATTTTGTTCGCTTAATGTCTCTAATTTATGGAGTTAAACTAATGAAGGCAGCAGGAACAGCATATGGTGCAGGTAGCAATAACCAGCAGCTAGATACGTAATCTGTGTTGGAGGGTGCAACAATAAGTATCAAGCAAATTTGAACTCCATCATTTATCATTAAAAAGATACAATTTGTTTGTCAGGCAGCAAGGAAGGACATGTATGAACATGTTTACATATTTTGGCGCAAAGAACCATAACCTCATATTTTGGAAACAAACTGTAAATCCAACCATTTTCAATTCTGATCAAAATGCAGGACTATTTTCATACCAAGACGGAGAATTAAGAACTCTGCAAATATTGTAGTTTGTAACGTTTTCAAATTCCCATTTGAGGCATAATCAATCTCCGACTTACTCATGGTTGAATTCAAGCTATACATACAATTAAGAAACACTTAGGAATAAATGAAAGAAAACCACCAAAGTCACTATTAATAATTGCATATATTCTCTTAACTGCTACCAAATGTATGTATAATGTATTTAGTGCTAATTGAATAAACAATGATGAATTTACAAATAACTGGCTATTAAATAAGTTTTACACTGGTGTGATATTTATTAAATAAGGCTTATAATAATAATCTACGTAAACAAAAACTATTTACATTATCGATACAAAAATAATAATCAGTCAAACCTATCAGATCCGTCAGCACCAGGATAGTTGGGAGGGATCAAATAGGGTATACACAGTATATATACAGTAAAGCAGATAGAATAAATAGAAGCACGTTGTGCGGTTATAGATTCAAATTTTACATACATTTACAATGAAACAGAATAACAGTGAATATTTAAATCTTACTAACAATAAAATAACAATAATAACATTTATAAATACAACTAGTAAACCTTAATGAGACGGGTTTTATTCTTTTACATAAAATACATGAAACTGTGCTTAACCCGTTCGCTACCGCCATGTTAAAAGTTTTTTGTAAACATAGACTAGCGTCGTATTTATGTGACGATCGGTTTCTATCAACAGACTCATGGTGCAAATTCGCGATGCCTGTTTTAATTGAAATAGACTGATGTCGTATATTTGTGGCAGCACTCTTGTGCACTTTTGTTATTTAATAGCTAATTTTAAAAGTACTAGTCTATGTTAAAGATCTGATTTATTATTATCAGTATGATGTCTGCTGCTCATTATGTGAGGTTTGATCTGCAACGTTGACGTTTAGTGTAGTCTATTTTGATTATGTTTCTAATATATTCAATTTCATATATTTTTTATTTTTCCTAAATTTGTTCAACTTGAAGGTCTAACCACTAAACATTTTGCGCGAAGCTCCTATTATTTATAATATATGTTCTAGTTTATGTTCCTTTCTACATAGGGCGAATGTTAATATATGGTTTTTATACAAGGTGATCAACTCAAGATGGCCACCATTGGGATCTCGGAAACTATCAGTTCCTCGGAAAACTTTAAATTGGAAACCTTTCCTGGATTTATACGTACACTAAATATTACAGTGTCCCCGTATTTTTGATCTTCGACACTTTTCTAATATGGCCACCATCTTTAATTTTTTAAATATACAAACACCACATTTTTATTCTATTTTTGTCCTTTGGTATTTTTCTCTAAACATAGCCATTATTGAGCTACGGGCTGTCATGTGACAAATATGGCTGCCGATCAATTATTTTTAATGGAAATTAACGTAATGCATTGAAACATTTTAAATCACTACTAAATGATGACGGAACAGAAATTTTACACATGTAGTGTTAAATTAAAGCACTTTTCCAACAATGAAAAATAACAGCTGATTGATAAATACATTACATTACAGCTACGTAACGTCTGCGTTTAGAGAAAAATACCAAAGAACATACCACATGGTACCAAACTCATGGTCTGTGGCGAAAGTCATAACTGTTTGACCCAGCCTATATGCATAGTGTGTCTATGGTAATGAACCGAGCGTCGTATATATCCGATGCTTGGTAGCGAACGTGTTAACTTTATAATGATTTTTCAGGATACAAGATATAAATTAAATGAACATTTACACATGAAAAATTACAGTTCTACAGACAAAACTAGACGAACACAAATTAAAAAAAAACAATATTATCCACACTTATTTAAAATTTCAGCCAATACCCGTTAATCATTTACAACCCTCTCTCATCCCAATGTCTCTAAATAATCAACAAGGCTCTCCCGTTTCAAGTCGTTGTATTTTACTGGATTCAGATAGAAACTATTTCTGTAGATAACTGATATTCACATATTATATTACATAAAAATATAAGGTGTTATTACTTAAAACAGTGTAAGTACAGTACGTAAACTAGCAAATAAAAAGGTTATAATTTGTGAATAATCAATGCTATGAGGGTTAAAAAACACGAAAAAGAAAGCGAGAATATACAGAATATTATTTGTTTTAACCCTTCAATATACATTTATTTATTTTTTTCATGTGCATCTATTTTCCTTAGATTTTTTAGATGCTAAACAGATACATTTGCTTGTTTATACATACTGCATAAGAGGTTTGATACTAGAACAAGTTCGGGAGAGCCACTGTGCGTTATTTAATGCGGGCAGGAAGAGGTAAGTGTAGGGGCGAGTGGTATGACACAACTGGCTGATATAATCCAAACCTAAGGTGAGGCAAGTTAACCTGAGAAGGTGGCTTTGGTATTTTTCTTGTATTACACAACTCCCCCTGCACTTTGCTTAAATTATTAAACACAATTTACCAAAAAAATGTAAATTTATATACTATAGAAATATATAACACCAGTATTTACTTGAATAACACTTTTATACTCTTCCATATCAACAAATTAACATTTAGATAGCACCTTTACATGAGCCTTGAATTTATATATACAGATTCCTTATACTAACAAGGATTTAGTCCAGGCTGTTTGAAGTTATTATTTAGCAATGATGGTGTTCAATTATGTTATTCGGAAATTTGCCTTAAAGTACATGTTCAAATCAATACATAATGTTTTGGGAATGCGAATCAATTCCTGTTTTCAAGTGGCTAAAACTACAGCAACAAAAATGAAAAGATGAAACTAAACCACTAGCATACTTGACGTTCTTATATGATGCAATATAAATAAAAGAAAAAATATAAAATCAAAGTAAAAATCAGTTAAAAATTAAATCATAGATTATATAAAAACAGTTGGGCAGGTAAAAAAAATGTAGCCCACAGTTGTACAAAATTTTGAAAATAATTATTTAAATTACAGCGCATATGTAACAGTGTACAGTTTTTTAAAAACTGTCAGAACATATCGCCCAAATTAAACCTAAAAATGACTCGCATGATATTAAAAACTGTATTTACAATGTGATAGGCAATATATTGTTAAGACTAAAAGACCTTTAAACATTAGAACAAAAGAATGTAAAAAGAATGCACGGTTAGGTCTAGTTGATAAATCAAAAATTGCAAAATATAAATGTTAAACTAGGTTACATACCTTAGGTACCGTCAACAGTTCTGTATCCTTTATTCAGTGACAACCGGTTTCGGAAGACTACACTATACTTCCATTGTCAAGTCACAAGAAACACAAAGCACAAATAACAAAAAGCACACCTAACATTAAATAAAACAATACATGTCCAACATTAATAAGGTATGTAACCTAGTTTAATACTATTAAAGTTCAGGAGGCTAACAATTATGTAAAAAAAAAATAATAAATGGCCAAGAAATCTTAAATTGTATTTGGAAGAGGCAAAAATAATAATTACCAGGAAAGTATGTTATATAAACGTAAACTAATTGAATCTTCGAACATAAAGTTAGTGGTCTATTGAGCTAAACAAGAATAGAAGTAAGGGTACTGAGGCTTCCATTATTTAAAAAATAACTAAAATTATGTTATAATATCCCTATTACTAATATAATAAAAAAGCTGAACCTGTTGGTTCACCATGCACAGTGAACGTAGATAGGCTTCATTTGGAGGAAAAAGTACTCTTTAAGAGGGCTGGTATTGTATGCCTCATTAATAGGGTGGAAAGAACAAATTATACGGCGGGCGGGACCTCGTTGCTCTCGTGCGGTAACGAGGAGACGAAGTGATACTTTCCTCTCTTAAGACAGAAATAACCATTGTCCATGTTTTTTGGGACGCTGAATCGACCTAAACTATTACCAAGACCGTACAATCGGTAGGTTACTAGCTTAAGTCCAAGAAGTAATGTAAGTAATTAAGTCAAAATAATTAATTTTTATGATGCAATTTTTTCTCTGTGCCAAGGCGAAAAGGTAAATAATATCATATAAAAAGAGTAACATATATCATCGATATGCGAAGGTTGATCTCTTTTAGGTGAATTTATTTATCAAAAAATTACAAAAATAACAAAGTTAGAATTATTTTATGAGCGGACCATGATAAACAGTACCCTAGTAAGTAATCAGTGATGGAAGGCAATCAGAATACTAAAATTGCAAAGTTCATATCAAAGGACGACTTTGCTCAATGTTTTTTAGATCCCCGGCTAGAATACTAAAAGAAATTAACTATTCTCTTAACTGGTAAGCCATCCTATCCCTTCAATTGTCAGTTTGAGTTCCGATATCGGTCTATCAACACGTATTTTCAAAAGTTGGAAAGGTTTCTTGTGTTATTGTATTCTGCGTTTTGATTGTGTCTATCAAGTTAGCTGTTTAAGGTAAGCTGTTCTAACCTCCAGGAATGTACAATATTGAAAACATATTTTAATACCTTATTAGGTCCGTCACAATCCTTATTGTGTACACCTGACTCTCAAAAGTGAACCATGTACGGTAACCACCTTGTCCTTATTAATGTGAAAAACTTGTTAAAGTGTTTTGTATGTGTTGTGTTTATTTATTAACATGACTGTGTTTAAATGATATGATGATGACATCACTGATGTCGAAACCGGTAATCTAGTAAAACCATAACAATTAAGGATTGCGGCGGACCTAATAGGGTAAAAAAAATACTTAAAGATATAATTTATTTTGTTACAACAGTTTTCTTAACCAAAGTTCTTTAAGCTTGTGTTCATTTAACAGGAATTCATGTTCCCAAAATGTTGTATAATGATTTTAACACATAAATGAATGAAAATGTATGAATAATCAATCATACAAAAGTTCTGCTTAAAATGAAGTACTTCTGATTTTAATAATTTTGTTTGTTAAAAACTTATTTAGAAATTGTGCCTTCTTTTCCAATGAACTAAATCTTTTTTAAAAGCGTAATAATTAAATTATATTTTCTTACATTTATTTGACGGTATATATTTAATATATATATATATAATCCAAATACTACTTACTCACTGACTCATCACGAAATCTCAAAAACCACCAATGGCTTGGAATGAAATTTGGTATGTAGCTTCCACTAGGGCC
>JAGFPH010002342.1:110821-138140 GCA_018207615.1 Philaenus spumarius | reverse complement strand
AATGTATTTAGAAAAAATATGGGTTTTGCCTACAATTGATAAAATTTTCCTTTTTACGTCATAGTGGAACTTTGTAAGTGTGTTATGTTGAAAGGTATAATCACAATTATCACATCACATAATCCGTAGAAACCTACACTAAAATATTCCCAGGTACCCCACTTTGAAAATCACTGCCCTAAAGCATTTGAATTTTCAATATTAATTCAATATTAGTAAAGCTATGAAATCGATGGTTACTAATTACTTAAGTAAATTATTGAAATACTTGGACAAAAATATTTCAAAATGGTGATACTCATGTCATGGTCAATGTCCTATAAAAATCCGGTTATATTTGTACAATAGAATAAAGTTTGAGATAGAGTCTTTCTCTTATACCATACTTTAAAACATGTCTATAGTTAATTTAACCTTATTGGTCATTACAAAAATCAATTTATATATTTTTAAAACATTTGAATTGATTACGGTCATTTTCAATTTTTTTAAGATTTCATGTTTACGCATTATACAAACTTATGAGAATGCTTTTGTAACTTTAGTGTGAAGTTGAATTGTTTTGTACAATAGGTTATTTAAAATACCTTGCATTAGTTCTACACAGGTTTTATTTATGTTATTATATTCTACGGTGATTTATTTGTACAGACAGAGGATGTGATCCTATGATTTTACTGCCGAGAACTTACTTTACGGGAAACATCCTTGTCGACCCCTGTTTAGTCCAAACTCTTGGAACATTTACGTAGTCGACGGCTGCCGAACATCTGTGCCTTACTAGGTGTTGTGACTGAGCAAAGAACCGTCGGCAGAAGAGCGGCGCGCGTCACGTTCTGTAATCCTCAGAGCCAGTTCAGGCTGAAGTCGGAGCCCGTTCTGAGGAGGCAAAGCGAGTCTCATTCGCCCTTAGCAGGAGATTTCTTTCCGGAACGAGCCTTCGAGTAGGAACTGCGACCCAAAGATGCGGTGCCTTCCATGTCCAGCAAAGGTTCTGAACAAATTGAACAGCAACCTAAAATATATTTAACAATTCATGTACTAAAAGAAATATGATTTATTATAAAGATAAGCTTTTTTGAATGAATTCAAAATATTCGAAGATTCAATTTCATTTATTGATATCAAATAAAGCCAAACTGTTTAGTTTTGATAATACGTATATAGCAGAAGTGTTTATGTTGTTTCAAATTTTTACTTCATGTTAGTTGTACAAATGAAGACGGAGGGAGCAACTTATATTGCAGGTAAACCCATCGCCATTGTAGTTACTCCACTATGCTGCATAGTTATTGGAATGAACATATTATGAAGTTTGTGATTTCGTTTGGCTAAAAAAAACTCAATTAAGTTTAAGTACCGGATCGTGTAAAGATTTTTGGAATTAATCCAAATACTTACATTACCTTCAATTTATTTATTTAAAACTACAATTAATAAATTTAAAGTCGTTGACTTGAAGTTGGATTAATTTAATTGTACGTAAAATTATTAATCTAACGTTCAGTTTTAAGAATTTTGTGAAACATGTGTCCTTTTTAACAGCCGATGCAAAAAGAGGGGTGTTATAAGTTTAACATGTGTATCTGTCTCTGGCATTGTAGTTTCCAAACGGGTGAACCAATTTTGATTTACTTTTTTGTTTGAAAGGTTACTTGATGGGGGAGTGTTCTAAGCTATGATTCAAGAAAATCTGATCAGCTGTTCGGTTTTTTAAAATTTTTTCTGTAATAACGTATTTAATAAGTTATATTGTCTAAATATGCTTTAACCTCACTCTGTGAGGTCAATGAATGTATAAATTATATTGTACCAGTAAAATTAGATTTAATGTAAAATAAGCATTTCTTCAGAATAAATATACTGCTTAGACAACGAGAGAAAGGAAACAGTACATACCAACTGTTAATTATCTAAACTTATAACAAACTTCCTACAATCAGCAGCATCACTCAATCCTAAAAGTCTAGTTTTATATTTTACCAGAACAAATTAGGCTCATTTAAATATGAAAAGGTTATCAGAAATAACATTTTATTTCAAAATAAAAACTTGAGTTCCACTCAATTTGGTAATTTAAAAATAGGCTACTATTTTAGTACTTTTAAAAATAATGTTTTAGATTTTTAACATATACTACTTGAGCTATTATATTTTTTTATTGTGTTATGGGAAATTGAGCAAAGAAAGACATAAGAATTTTTGCATAATCGGTGGCTCAATACAATGGTATAATAAAATGTTCACTTACTTTTACAAGTTACCTGATTTCCCCGACCTCTCTTGACCGTAGGGACACTGAAATGTTTTTAGGACATAAAAGAACACAGCAAATCATTGATCAGACAAAATAAGTTAATTTTTAACTAGTCCCTAATTTACCTAGTCTTTAACCCTTTCCCCTGGATTCGTAATTGGCACAAAGTGCCTCATACCAAACCTCTTAATTGGCTAAACTTGTCATTTATATTCAGTTAACGTTCACACTACTAGAACTAATTAACTACTTATTCAATATTCATGTAACTATTACTAAAATCGTAATGTACATCAGAAACATAACTTTCTCCTAGAATTTCTTCAATGTCACTTTCTTTCACAACGTTCTTTCGCACTGCCATGTTTTAATGTGACTCTTGGTTGACAAAAGTTATGTAACAGCTGATTCTAAACACAAATCTAAAATCCTAAACAGCTGAAAGAAATTACAACTGTTATACAACATTTTGTAAAATGTTCTCTGAACACGTTTCTGAAGTTAGTTTTATAATATTCCAACAGATGGCAAAGTTATACGTATTTAAAGTATTATTATGAATTACTACGGAAACCGGGGGAGTGGAAAAAAATTACTACGAGTTACTACAGAATTTGGGGAAAAGGGTTAATTTTATTTACACTATTCTTTGAAATATTTATTGCATGTGTTTTTACAGTTTTACTAATTTATTATTATAGACTGTAAAAGTAACGAGGATAGTGACTATATCTATACATTGTATTTTGTCAACAAAAGAAAAATAAATAATATTAAAAAAATATTAATAAATATTACCTTTGTCTGTAGGGGAGTTGAGAGTCAAGCTAGACAGCGAAGAAGACAAGTTCATATTGGAAGAGACGCTGAGCATTGATGGATATTGTGCTAATTCTGTTTCTCCTTCTTCACCAGGAAGACAGGTCTCTACCATTGCCTCTAGACAGTTCACAAACAGTTCCGCACTTTCCGCAGTGGCGTTACACTGAAATAACAAGTACAACAAAAGTAAATACAAAAGCTCACAATAAAACAAAACAAAAATGTTAACGTCTAGGAAATGTATTATACACTACAATTCCAATATGTTTTTATAGCCTATGCTTAAGTTATCCCTTTGATGATGATGATGGGTCAATCAGAAACATTCTGTTTGGCTAGACAAAATTCCTTTCTGGTTAACACAAACAAAACTTTTAGTACGAGTACAGAGCTAATAAACACAATAATTTTTAGTATACTTGAGAGGTCACTGTTTGAAATTTGTTGAATTAAATAAATGTTTAGGTATAATAATTATAGAAAGGTTCCAACATAGTTGGGTAATCTGATTAGGATAAACCTTTTTAGCAAGTAATTAAAACCAAAATTAGGAACAGAATTCTCTACTTTGAAATATTTACTTCATTACTAAATTATGGAATAAATCTGTTTGAGGGGAATCTGTAGCAGTTTATCTATTTTTAAAATACATAAAAAAGTTCTTAGCATAATGTAGGGCCTAAACAAAGAGAAAGAGATTCTTGCAGACAGATAATTATTAAAGAGAATAAACTGGTGTCTTTGCATCTTCCTACATGTATGCCACGACCTTATTTGTTAAAAAGTACAATAATAATTTGACAAATAATAACAATATTTAAATATTTAGTACAGATTTCGGCGCCAATGCTGGCACTTGACCTTGCCCGGGCGTGATCGGCGAGGGGTGTGGGTATATGTATATATACCATATGTGTATGTATATATATTGTTTTAAAAAACCACTCAGACAGGTTTTATTATTGTTTCTTATTTACTTGGAGAAGGTTATTTTTTTTGTTTAGTTTAAAAAAATGTTTAGTCTAATATTATTTGTAAAAATTCATTTATATGTTTGTTGATAAGAAGCAATAAAAATTAATCATTAATCTTTTACAATAAATTAAGGCTTTGTGGCAAAATGTTATTGAAGAAACTTTAGTCACAAATAAAGAACAGGTGTTTCGATACGAAAAAAAAAACAAAGACATATAACAGATATTTTTGTTAAAAAGTACGAAAATAAAGTAAAATAAATGTATCGATTGCCATTTTAATGTAAATAGTTAAAAACATTTTTGTCCTTTTTCTGATAAACTGTAGAATTCCCTTATCCTTGGTTGCTGTGCCACCCAATTTTTAAGATAATCTGGAGTGCTACGTTTCGTAAAAAAAAAAAACAACAATAAAGATACTAACTCTTATTATAAAGGTGAAGTAATTAAAAAACTAAGGAAGGCGATTATTTGATATAATAAATAAATAAGGTATTAATAATAATTAAACCGTTTTTTACTGAACGTAACTTAAATACAAAATTATATTTACCTTAGTGAAGGGGCCAGCAAACCTCCAGAGTCCGCCAAAGCCACAGGATTGTAAATAATGAAGTTGTTGTTGACTGGTGTCTTCACAAGCAATCATGTTCTGTATGATACTCTGAACTGCACTTAATATGACTTGGTCATGACACATCTGAAGAACACTGGTCAACTTTGCGTCCAACAGGCTGTGACTGTTGGTACAAAAAAATAAGCAATTACGTATCTACTGTATACAACAACAGTATTTAGAGCAATTGGGTTTTTTGTTATGTTCACATTGAGGGTTGAGCTTATTACAGATAAGCCTAATAGATTCTTAAAATCATGGACCTATTAATTAATTACAAATATGAGTTAAAATGGAATCTAAACCACAACAGTGAAAAGTCGTGAAAGAAAAGTTTATCTGAATTCAATTTTCTCAAATTTATTAAACACCAGGGTTAAAAAGTAAATTGAAACATAACGGTGTAACATCTACAATTTCCTAAAAGAAATATACTTTTAATTTAACCTGAAATGTTTGAATAATGAGAACAAATAAACATAGATCTTAGGGGAGGGAGGAATGCACCATGGCCTCATGCATCAGCAAGAATACAGTGAGAGCTTCAGCGCCTGAAGTAATGCTTGTACATCCTCCTTACAACCCTGACTAGGCACCATATGATTATCACTTATTTCCGAAACTAAAGGAATTTTTGGGAGGAAAACATTTAGCAACCGATGAAGACCTCAAACAAGAAATGCCATACTGACTCAAATCTTTGGCAGTAAAGAAGTTCAATATCACAATTGAAAAACTGGTGCCACATTACAATAAGTGCCTTGACAGCTATGGTGATTACACTGAAAAGTAGAGTAAGGTTTCGTGATAAGGTTCATACAAAGTTTTATATTAATATCTTTTGTTTTTATTTACTTATGCTAAAACATTTTTTACTTTGTGGACGACCCTCGTACAATGTTAAAAAAGAAATTAGTTATCTACAATGGTAATCTGAGACAAAAAATGTCTTAATATAACCCACATTTTTTATACTACTTCCAAATATGCACTGGTCAAAGGGCTCTTACAAATATTAAACTATATCACGTACTGCTTATATAAAAAAACGTTCTTCCTAAAATACAGCACGGATGTCGGCGTGCAGAGCACACAGCGGAGCATCCTAGTTTGTTTTAATTATATAAAGATAAGTACTTACATGACAGGAAAAACTCTTGGAAACACGACCGAAGCTTCAGCCAAATACTGATAGAGTATTCTAGTCTCGGTTTCATCACTCGTATATTTCACCAATGTTGCCAAAACTGTTAGTACTAAAGCTTGGATAGAGAAATCAGTTAAAACCTCCGGATCCAGTAGTACGTTGTTCTCATTTGAAACAGACACACGAGCGCTTCGATTCTAACAACATAAATTCAATTATTTAACAAGATTATAAAAATAATATACAAATTAAAAGTACATCACATACAAATATAAATAGGTTCACCTGGATGGCATAATCAACCAAACGAGAACAATTTTTAATATCCTTCGGTGCTAAATCCAAAAAAATCCTTCGGTTGAGTAGCTCTTTCTCATCTGCATTGTTTTCTTCAAAAAGAAGTTTATTTACTTACGCTCTTTTAAAAATAACGAAGGGAGAATTATGTAACAGAGAATAATTTATTTCAAAATAACTCAGGTATGTTGGGAGCTTTGTCTCCACCAGTAGCTTCCCATCACTCTTTTAAATGAACTATTCTAGATACATTCTAGCAATACTATGTCATTCCTGGAAACAACCTAACCATTCTACATTCTGAGGGGTATAATCAACACAGTGAATGTGCAAATGTTAAAATAACCAAAGCTTGGTACAATACTTCATTATAGGTTCTATAAGTTTATTTTGTCGCTGTTAGAATTATTAAAATACAGTAAAACCATAGTTAACCGAACTCGGGTCAACTGAAACCCAGTTTATCCGAAACGCCTCCGAAAATAGGAAATCCAAAAATAATAGCCCTATTGTAAGTACAATATTTTGTTTTTGTTTTTTTAATCAAAATTAGAACTTTTTCCTACAACTTAAACATATATTAGAAAGTAAAGTAGCTGCTTTTAAAAAATGTGCCAATGTCAAACTTTGCCAATGTGCCAATGCCCTCAGAACACAAACTATGTTAGAAGTCGGGCCGCCTATTTTCTTCCTCTTCGGAATCAAACCGCGAAATAAACTACAAACTATATTTCTTTTCACACGTTTATTTATGCGCACAGAGTAATTGAAACTTTATTTTTAAAATTTTTCACACAAAAAGTAGGTTGAAAAAATGTAATCTCCGGATGGTCCCGTCAAAGTCAGTAGAGAGGGGTTCCACTATAGCAACACTGCTAACTCTCCCACCCCTCCAAAGAAACAATTCACACCGACATTGCCGACGCAAGCTATGCCCGCTATATATCGCAAGAATACACCTAGGAAGTGATTTTTTGTAAACATAACCGCTATGGTTTCTATGCGCACTCGCCTTTCTTTCTTTCTCTCTGGGCGACACTTCCAAACTACGTGTTGTTTTTGTTTTGATTAAGTTACATAGCCTGGCAGTGTAAATTGCACATTCGAGTATCGAGGGCATAGCTATGCAAGGCCATAAGACCATGACACACACGTTTGGAGGGATGCAAGATACAAACAAAAATTACTGAGTGTTTTGAATTAGTAATTCATATGGTACAAACTATTAAGTACAATATACAGCATATTAATGTAAGGTAATCCTAAAAATGTAATTTTAACTTAATAAAGAACAAAAGTGTAGATTTCAAAGAGATTTTTTAATTCGTTTGACCTTCAAAACTTTTTAAAACTGTACAGTTATATATGTTCATGGCTTAACCGAAAAAATTGTTTTCCGAAACAGCTTCCCCCCTTTGGTTAACCGGGGTTTTACTGTGGTATTTTTGTATTTAGATCATATAATTCAACAATTTATTGTTTAATACTCTTGTAATGTAACTACATGCTGAACTAAATTATAGGATCTATTGTATTATTTTCCCACATAGGAGCTTGAAGAACTGTTTTATAGTATAGGTTAGGTTATATTAGAATGTAACTAAATTGTTAGATAGCTGAATGCCACTAGGTGTTCCTATTTGAAATGTACAGGGTGTTTTCCAACTCTATGCAGAAACTTCAGGATATAGTTCCTCGGGTCAAATGAAATATAAAATATTGCTATATATTTTCTTTTGTCTGTCGGTATGTACGTTTTACATAAAAATGTCTATTAAGAAAATTGCTAAATGAATTTAAACCAAATTCTGGTTGGACTCTTGCTAGGTTGACAAATATTTTCAAAATGGGGACCACTTAAAATTTTCAACTTATTACAAAAACTACCCATTTTACAAAAAATATATATAAGAATATTTTTTTTAATACATGCAATTACAAATTCAAAACAACTTATTCTTTAAAATAAGGTACAAATTAACATGGGCCAAGCTCTAGAGGAATGAAGTGAGGGGCTGCAACAAGTAGGATTCCTAATCTGTAGAGATTATAGTTAGCTCCAGCATCACAATCATGACTGGGAATATGGCAGAGAATAGTGTGGCCTTTAAACTCAAAGATAGGAACAAAAATATCATAACAGAGCACTAATAGTTAAATACCGGTATCACAAGAACCTTTTCCTTTGGATCACTATATTTTCTCTTTTATTATTGAATATAAATTTGTAAGAAAACCTAATCTAACTAACAGCAATATAGAATGATTTTTCATCGACTCAAAATTTCAGTTGGGACAGTTACATTTTCTGTGTACTGTGTACATATTAAAACATAATTTAATTGTAAGGCCTTTGTAAAAACTCACATTCTGTATTTAATCTTTAGAAACATAAACTAAAAACCGTGCAAAATTTTAAAAGTACAAAGAATTTATAACTTTGTTGACTTTTGGTTTCTTTCTTATTTTGACGATTAAATTATAATGGCATTCAGTCATCTTCCATTCAATACATTTCAGATATCAAGGAATTTGTCTACTTAATAATATAAAATTAACCAATTTTATTTAAACCAAGATAACCTAACCTGTTTGAGAAGCAAAAAGTGGGGGTTGTATGCAAACTGTAGAAGAAGTGCAAGAAGGTTAAGATCGTAGAAGCGAAGAGGTAAATAAAGAAAGTGTTGAAAATAGAGTGCGGATGCAGACGTTACATGATCTGAGATAAGCCATTGCTCCATGCAGGCATGCGGCAGACGAAGAAACGACCCTTACTTTGACAATAGTGGGAGCGGGCTCTGGCGTAGATAACTTAGGAGCAGGAACTGATGATGACCGTTGTGTGCGGTATAAGGGACGTGGAGGAAGTGGCGCAGGAGGACCTAGGTCCAAACTTCGCCAACCTTTATTACTACCCCCTCCACCACTGTTAGGACTCACCTAAGCATTAGCCCACACTTGAGATACGACCAGAATATACAAGTATTATAATGTAATATTAGAGGAAACACATATATTTACACTGTGTGTTGGATCTAATAGAAGTGACTATTACATATTAAAGTTTTAAATCTAAGACATTATGTTTATATAGTTAGAATACATATATAAAATTAACGTAACTACCAACCCATTAATTAAAAAAAAAAAATACTCATGGCACAATTTTTGAAGCAACTCGTAATATTTAATTTGAGCATAATCTGTTGCCACTGTTCATTGACATATTTCAGATACTCCCATATTCTAGAACTGCTGTAGTAGTGGATTCATCCATGTATTAGTGGTTTATATTCGTTTCTTAGCCAAGCCCTGTAAAGCTATTTCGAACTAAACAAAATTTATTAATAACTAGTGAACCCGGCAATGCTTCGCTGTTGTTTGATTTCATTTTAAGGGTAGCTATCCCATTTCTTTACTTTGAAGTAAGTAATCAAAATGTAAATGTAAATGGCTTTTATGTTACTTAAGAATAATAATACACAAATTTAGGAAATTAGTGTAATTTATTTTTATTATATAGCTAGCTATTCCATGTTAATCCATTTGTTTTTATTGATCATAATCTCTAAATAATCCTGTTACTAATATGTGTAAATTGTTAATTTTTTTGAATTTTACTGAGCATTAAGTAAAAAAAAGTGTATAAATGATTATTTAATTTTAAGGCTAGTTATCCTATTTCGTCTTTTTGAATTAACTAATAGAATTGCAAATGGTTTTTTATATAACTTAAGAATAATTTTAGGTTTATAGTTTGTAGGAAGTTGGTGCAAATTATTGTTACTGTATAGGGGTAGCTACCACATTTAAATTAATTTTATTGTAGTGACCATATTCTCTAAACAATCCTGGTAACTAATACGTGTAAATTGTGAAATTTTAGTGAAATTAGTTGAGTACCTATTTAATTTTAAATTGTATTTATTAAAATTCATCCTTTGAACTTATGTAATCAAATTGCAAATTCTGTTTTATATCACTTAAACATAATATTACATAATTTTAGCTGTAGGAAGTTAGTTTAGTTTATATTTATTGTGTAGGAGTAACAACCCCATTTCAACCGTAATGATATAGTAATTGTAACTTCTAAACACTCCTGACAATGATATCAATTCAATTCAATTTCAATTTATTTCCTTAAATAATCAAATAAAACATAAATTACATATATATATATTATGAAGGAACAAAAAATGCCCACATGGGCGTAAGCCTGTGAGTGGGCACGAGTCGCTCAATATGCACACAATGAGAATAAGAGATAAGAGTAAATAAAATAAAAGGATTCCATTATACATTATCATGTCGAGCTGAGACAATCTACTAACAAAACTAAACTACTACCTATTATGTTTCTAAATAAATTTGTCCCTGCAAAACTAACATAAACAAGATGTTATCATTTATACTGAAGCGTAATACAAGTTGGACCTTAGACCAGTAGTTCAGTCGGTACATATCAGACAATGAGGGAACGATATGATTAATATCTATCTGTAAGTAGATAAGATAACCTGCTCGGCAGCATCCCTTCCCAATTCAAACAGCCATCCATTAATAAGCCTTTTAAAATTAAATAACTTATAATTTTTAAACAGACGTAGCTTGCCCGGAAGATTTTGATACAAAACTTGTGCTATGTAATGAGAGTTAGTGACAGAAAACGTTTTTATTAGCTTGTTAGACCTTATCCTAAAGATATTTGAAGAAAGCGTTAAATGTTCGTGATCAACTTTATCGAAAATGTTATTATAGTTTTGAAATATATAAATGGCCAGGGTTCTTACAAACAATTGCCTTACACTCAGCACTTTAAAAGTATCAAAGACAGCGTTTGAGGAAAAACTTCGGCTCTTTTTTAAAGCCGTTTTTAATATTGCTTTTTGAATTACATTAAGTGGCTCAAGAATCGAACCGAAAGCCCCGCCCCAAGCTATTATCCCCCCCCCATAAGTAAAGACTGGCAATACGTGTAGTACGCGAGTTTTAATTCATGGAGATTTAGAATGTCACTAAGTTGCCTGAAAACATAAATTAATTTTCTAGTTTTTTCTTTTAAAAACATAATGTGTTCAGTCCATTTCATTCTCTTATCGAATAATACCCCTAAATATTTATAGGACTCGACCCTTTCTATGTTTCCACATAAACATGTATTATTAATGTAATCACCGCACGTGTGCAGTTTTAAGCTATTATTTTTGAAATCTGTATTTGCCCTTAATGATAAGGGTAGAAACTTAGTTTTAGAGACAAAACTATATGTATAAACTGTGAAATTTTTAGTAAAATCGGTCAAGTAATTTTTGAGTCTATAGAGGACAAAGAAACATTCATTTTTATATTTATTGAGAGAAAGAGAGAGAGATAAAAGAAATACAACAACGTCAATAAGAAAACATGAGATAAAACAGTTTTTTAAGAAATGTAACATGAAGACAGCTTTTAGTATAAACAACACTATAAATAATAGATTAAACAATAATATAAAAGTCAATGAGATATATATATATATCAGAAAATAAAATGTAATACAATGTATTTCAGGGAGGAAGCTAAAAACAATAATTAGTGAACACATTACATGTTACACTACTCATTTATTAACCCTACAGTAGTGTCATCGGTCTGAGAGTCCAATTCAACTTTTGTTAGTGTGTCACTCATTGTTCGCTAGAGAAGGAGGGCTGAGTAATTCAGTACGTTCCTATTTCTTGTCAGTCTGCCTGATGCTGTCTGCTCGTGATTTTCAGATTATGTTATCTATGATAAATTAAACAAATCGGACTCCTACACCGAAGACACCACACACAAAGTTTAAGAATTTTTTAAAAGTGTCCATGCGAAACAATTGTATACCTTAAAAAAAAAATTATTTTGGTTACAGATTTCACTCTTGTCTTCATAACTACTTTTTTTTGCCAAGTTTACTCTTTTTCCACATAAAAAAATTAAATAGTAGCATTAGTTTAGAAATTTGTAAAGTAAAAGTGTTTGAATTTTAAATCATAATTGTCAATGTATCTCCGTCATATAGCCTATCTGAAAATGTAGGAGAAGAACTATATTTACGATATATGTAATTTTATTAAAGTTTGGTGATATTTACACAATTATTTAAAAAAAAAAAACATGTAAATCAATCTCACAGACCTATGACACCCAATGGTGTTGCAAAAAGCATGACACTACTCTAGGATTAAAAGAGGGCTATTATATTCCACAATTAATGAAAGATTTTCCATGAAGTTGTTACATCAGTGAAACAAAGAAAGACGTTTAAATGTAATGGAAAATCTAGAAACAATTAAGCTAAAGTTGAATGAAGAAAATATTATTAACAAATAAATTTATAATCAATCAAACTTAATATTCAAAAAATTTTAATTGTGAAAAGAAACCTCAAACCAGAGACGGAGTTTAATGGTGGGGAGTGTGGAGGAATGGCTAAGGGAATATAAATAATTACAACACGGATGAATTCAATACTATGAAGATAGAGTTCTAGAAGATAGAGTATGTTCAAAACGTATCAACAAACTAATTGTTAAGGATAGATAGGCAGAAAATGTACTAAACTTAATTAAGTAGATTCTAGAAGATATTATTATAACTTAGTTCAAATAAATTAAATAATTCTCCACCTTTTTTATTAATACATTATAGCGTATTGCCTCCAGGAACTGTTATTGAGTAATACAACTTGGTTACATACCTTATTATGTCCGTCTACAGTCCATTATCAAGTCAAATATAAAAACACTTAAACAGAAATTATTGCCATAATTACACTTAACACAACACTTACTTCACAACACAAAACACTCACACTTCTGTAGTTTGTCAAACGAGGGTAGGATAGATAACGAATTCCGCCATATTCAGTCGGGTGTCCGTTGGCCAACGATGTGTTATACTTTATGTCACATGTTTAAATGTTTGAGTGTTTTGTGTTGTGAAGTAAGTGTTGTGTTAAGTGTAATTATGACAATTTCTGTTTAAGTGTTTTTATATTTGACTTGATAATGGAGACGTGAGCTCCAAAATCGATTGTCCATAAGGGCTAAACTAGGACTGTAGACGGACATAATAAGGTATGTAACCAAGTTTTATTACTGTTTTACTAAAACAATCGAGAGAAACCCAAATGTTGCTTCACAACTTGAGCAATAACTATATTATAATAACTACAATAACTATATTATAACTGTATTATATAGGTACAATAACTATATTATATTATTTATTGTAAAAATGCTTTGTAAAATTACTTTTGGTCCACCTTGTCATTTAAATTTGTATATAGGATCAAACAAAATAACATAAATATGAAATAATAATGAGCAGAAATATAATTTAAATTTGCAACGAGTTACCAGTAATTGGTAACTGGTTGCGCGCATGCGCAGAACCCGACCTTGGACGTGATTTTGAACGAGTACTGCAGTCGAGTGGGATACGCCGAGCAAGAAACTACGCAGTGAGCCAGGTCATATCGTCTGCGGCCGGCAACTTTCCACACTGACTCAAAACCTTGTAAATTATGCCATAAGCAAACTTTAATTATATATTTTAATCGGTTATCGCCTAACGACATATTTAATCAATCGCGCACTCGTATTTAAATATTTAACAGTGATAAGTTCTTTCGGTTATGAAGCGTTTCGTGTTCAGTGACTAGTGTAATTAGTTTAAACTTATAGTTAATTAGTTAGACTTATATATAATTATTTAGGGGCTCATTAAAAGCTGGCGGAATCGGATTACCAGGTTTGGTGTAAAGGCAATCGGTTGGTTTAGGTTGATATTAATTCAATTCCTCTGCGTGTGTGGGTAACGGCCATTTTGGGTCGAGAAATCCAGTCACGACTTCCATAATTTTTACTAAGTCGACGCAAAACACGCTGGGCAGTTATTACCTTAATAACATCAAAGGGTTAACTGCCACAAATTTAAAATAAGCTTAATACACAAAATAAAGTTCAAAAGGCTTATATTACCTGTCAACCATGTAACCAATTTTTGTTGTTAACCTAAATACAGAAATCTATAAAAATGACTGTAGCATTTAAATTAATGTACAAAAAAAATGTTAAGAAAATAATTAAAAGTTTACTTATAAGCTCATTTGTTTCTTGTTAATCCACAATGTCCGGTCATACCAGCTGATTACAAGATAGTTGCCTCTCCAGATTTTGTATATAAGCTGATGTAGGCATAGAAATATCACATAGTCCCTGCATGGGCTGGAGCACATGCCTTACTCGGAAACTTCACAGCACAATTTTTTTCTAAATGGTTGGTTGAGCGTAAAAGTTACATAAAACCTTTTTTTAGTTATCTTACATTTAGTTATCTTACATTTTCATAATAACCTCAATTTGCTTCCGAGCTATAAGAAGCAAGATTTTCGGAAATAACTGAATTTTAAGATCTTTGACCTAAACTATTTTTGAACGCTGGCAAATTTCTTTCTTGGCTTAAAAAAATTATAGTAAAACAATTACAAAAATACATTATTGTTTATATATCACGTACATGAGTTTAATCTGTAAACATAAAAGCTAATATTAAGTTTGACACTATGATCAAAATTCAAAATATTACTACGTCACATCCCATCAGAGATAAGAACTAGAGCATAAGGGAAGGGGCAATCAAAACCAAACTACTGCCTTGACCGGTCAGTTCGTGATCAGCCTAACCCTGGAAAATGTATTTCTTAAAAAGTGTTTCGTGTTATGTTTTTTGTGGTTCGTGGTTTTGTTTTGTAACTTTTAAGAGTTTTTGACGACCTTACATGAGGATCTGAAGATGAGTACTTAGCTTACTCGAAACAGCGGTCATCACCCAGTGATAGATTCGATTGGATATAAAACAAATTAGGTATATTGTACCTACTTAACCAGTTATTTAATTATAAAACAAAATTTCAGACCAATCAGTACATAAAACATAAACCATTAGGTTAGAAGCAGTTTCGCATGTTATTTAAAATGAAAACTGAAGGTAATGTATAATAGTTGTTATACCTGGGTCTGTTGCTTATGTTGGCGAGCCTGGGCAATAGCGGATTGGTCAAGTAAATCCCAGGATTTCTGTCTCCGGTTAGATGGCAGAGCTTCACACTTTGAATTGTTTGTTGTATTAATCTGGAATTGTAAAGAGAACATCGTTATTGTACTATATTATATAGAGGAAATGCTTTTGTGTTTATTATAAACTCAAAAACTATTTATCTAATTTTGTAGAAACTTACTACTGTATTTAGCACTGCCTTCTGGGTAACAATGTAACGTGAGCAGGGCCGATTGTTAGGTTTAGGTTAGGAAAGGGTCCATGGATCTCTAGTCACCTGGTTTAATGCTCGCAACAACACAAACTTAGAACAACCACACACACAAGTGGTAACCAGCTTTGCAAAACACAACTACATAATATCTTATTATCTTATATTATTAAATGAGCAATAATTGTATGTTTTTGCAGAATTTTATTTCGAAAACGGCTCTAAGGATTCCCTTGTAATTTGGTACATAAGTTATTTGTTACCCAAAAAGTCAGTTGGACTTATTGAAAATTACCGGAAAACTAGTTTTCTACATCTATTTCTCAAATTAAAAAGTAAAATTTGTCCATTTAAAATACACAGCACAGCTGATGAATAATTTGTCCATTTAAAATAGACAGCACAGCTGATGCATAAATGTTTTCAATGCCAGTACCATAATCAGATGTTTCCTTTAAAATTGTGTGGTAGGCCTAATGTGTATCAGTAGTTACCATAGCAACTAATAAATATCATATAACACAGACGTTAAACAACAACAACTTCTAAAACTTACCCTTTAATAATTAAGTTGTGAAATGTTATAGGCCTAACCTAAAAAAATCCTATATGGTATTTACACTCATTTAGGGTACGTTAAACTATAAACAAACAACAATGTTTAAATACATTTACAATATTTAAACACAAACCAAACATACTTTGCAATTTCCATGATGTTTAATACTGTACATTGAGTATGTTTATCACTTACATACCTGATAATATATACCTCAAAATAAAATATACTTAAAAAAAAATTAATAGTCAACCGATAAAAACATATCAATTAAACATATTTATTAAAATATTTTAATAAAATAATCTTTAAAGATAATTTTATAATTTGCTTTTTCTGGGATATAAAACAAAGCTAGAGTTTAGCTGATGGGATCATAACCAGATCGTAGATCGGCTTCCAGCTAGTAACTTATACACTAGACACTAATAAGGTTGATTCGCCCATAGCACTATTTAACTTATGTTACGGGACCACTCACTGTCATATCGGCCCCTGAGAACCGGTAGCCATTCACAGTCGTTCTTAGCCGGCATTATAATATTAAATATGATCATCAACATTTAGACTGCAAGTCGTAGAGAGTCCCGTCGGTGTCTGTCCTACCCCTCAACACTAACACATGAACAATGTTAAATCTCTGAATTAAATGCCATGGTTTGAACTCAACATTACCTGAGGAAGTAGATTAAGATGCATGTCCATCCGCGAAGCAGTGTGTTTAACATGACATCGACTTCTTACTTCTTCCGAGACTGCAACAAGTGCTGAAAAGAAAAAACCTTCATGTATTAAAAGTTGGACAAATCATCTTTGTCATTAATAATATAAAATATATTTTATTTTGCTGTCGTTTGGATTTTCCAGGTAATTGGCCAGAGTATTTTTAAATGTTTTGTTGTAAAAATAAATAATCTAGGAAGTGACAACTAATTAGCAAATGTTTTAATCTTGAGAAATGAAAATTAATTTTAATTTAAAACGTAATAAGAAAAATAGTTGTTGAAACCAAGAATAAAATAATTGATCAATCTCATTAAAACAAATTATGTATAGTTTAAAAATTAAAATAATATAGCATAGGTTGTGATTTACCCATTGAGATAGTTATTCAGACCTCTACAAAACTAGCTGCAGCAATTAACTTTGTCAAAATTGCATGCTTTTAGTTTTATAAAATCAGTTTTTTTACTAAATTAGTATTTTTTGAATTTATATAGAATACTTTCTTTAAACACATTCCATTTTATTGAATTTTTAAAAAGATTTTTAACTTTCAACATTTTTAAAATTGAAAATAATAGACTATAAATGTTCTTCTTACCAGCTAAATAAGCTACACTTTCTGGTGTTACTTCAAATTTATCTCTTTTATGCGGTTTCGCTACAATTGCAAGGAGAGAAGTGAGTACACGAGCAGTACGTGAGACTGTGGTTGGTGTTGGATGACGAAAGCCTTTTAATAAATGTCCAACTAGAGCAAAGTGAAAGTTGGCTGTAACAGAAAATAAGCATATAAATACTATAAGCATGACAAAAATAATAATTTTATGTGACATCCAATTCATATATCTCAGTCTATAATATCACAAATTTTATACTGTACTAGAGGGTTATTGCCCACTGCTCGGTTCACTCATCAACCCCTGTGGCAACTCATGGTGAAGCAAATGCAAACAGATTATTGTATGCTCTGATATTTTCACAGGAATGACGATTGATTAGGACAGAGATTTATTTTTTTCAAAGAAGAGAGGCAATTTTCAAGATATAACCAAAATGTGAAGTAGTATTTCAAACTGGTCAAATAGGCCAAGTAAAAAATAAAGTTGGCATAATTTAAATAGTGATAGGTGTTTAGTAAAATCTGCTTACCAAGTACTACAATATCCTATACTCTAATACGAGCAATGTCTGTTTGTTTGTGTGTTTGTACGAGCAATCTCGAGATCCAGCGGAAGGATTTTGCTGAAACTTTGGGATTAGAGGCTTTTGGGACTAAAAAATCGATTGGTGAAAACCACTACCTCAGGAAAACTCGTATTTCTCTGAAAAACTCATTTGAAAATTGAAAATTTTTAACATTGGGGTTATGTAATTTAAAATCAATAGGATACATATGACAAACATCAGCTGTTTCCTATAATATTTCCATCAGCTGTCTCCTATAAATTTTTTTTTTTTTTTTTGTCTTAAAGGTTATAATTGTTTTAAGCTTGAAATCAGCTGACCCGTGCTAATATTTCGCGAGTTATGAGTAGGCCTACAAAACAGTACTTACCTGATTTGTATTTACATACATTTTCCTATAAAAAAAAAACACAATTAACAAAAATACCGAGTAATGCTCGGTCGCCCAGGTACTTATCTTAAACCAATATACTGCTCTCATGCCTGTCTGGAAGAGTTCCCGCTAAAAACCGCCATGTTTTACCCCCGCACATCCCTACCTACAGTCTGTCTTAGATTGGATGCCGTCCATGACGCACCAGTTTTTATTACCGCCGCTCTCGCCATAATCGTTTTTAGTAAAAAACCACCGTCTTCAAATCTTAAGGACGTTGGCAACACTATAACGATTAGTTTACTAATTTGACTAATTCTAGTAATTCAGTTCGATTTCGTCGCTCACCAGAACTACGGTTCGTAGTGTTCTCGCTATAAACTTTAATCGCTTAGCTCGCGTAGCCTTCTGCCATCTTGAACAAAGACTCTAAACCTGACATTATAATAAACCGAATATTTAGTAAATGTGTTTATCTATGTGTTGTGATAAGTGTATGTAACTATAGCGCGTGGACATTTTCTTCAAACCATCAACCATTAACTGCAACCAGCGTGCACGCTTGGCCAGGACTTCCACACCGCTCCAGTGATCTCAAGGTACACCAGACTTACATTTTAGTTTAACATAGATAAACACTTATATTTCAACTATTCGAATCTATAGTATTATCCAGTGTCAATAATCTGGATTGGTCCCTCGGTTCTACAATATTTTGTATGTAATTGTAATTATCCTAACTTGATTACATTGCTTCAACGCAATAACCTAACCTTAAAAAACAAATGGTTGTGAAGAATAATTACCTGATTCTAAATTGCCCAATTTGGTTGCTATGGTAATAAACCCTAACGTTTTCAAGAAACATGTTAGGTTAGTACAGGCCTAACCTAAAATTATCTTAAGCTTTTGATCCAAATCAACTGTTTTATTTGTAACATGTAACATGTAACAACAGATGTTTGAATTATAATACAGTAAGCCATTTTCGTCTATTTTCGTTTGTGTTTGTTTTTATTTTGTTAACATAACCATAGATCATGAATAATAAATAGATCTTGCCGGAAAAAAGATTGTCGCGAAAATAGTACATGATCACGCCGCGAGGTAGCGCTAGGGAGAAAGCATTGGTAGCATTGGTGTTTCAAACAGCTTCCTTAGTTTCCCCAATAGATAGCGCCAAAAAAGTCGAATTTCCAGTGGAACAAAATATTGCATTGGATCGGAGTTCTATTAGGTTATCCAAATACAATGACATAACCTACTGATTCTAAATTTAATTTTTTAAGTTGGTTGCTATGGAAATGCATATAACAAACTTGTGTTTGTTCAGTATCCCACATCTAGTAGTAGATCGGTGCTCACTGACTACTCCCAACCTTAAGTCTCACCATAAGAGTCACTTCAACAGCTCATCTTTCCTATTGAAATTCTCTAGTAAGCAGTTAAAAATCTTACAGACTTTGAATTTATCACAAAACATATTGATTAAGATTTCATAGTCTCAAGCCTAAATTGTAACTTACCTTTAAAACTAAGCCCAACAGCATGATCAAGTTGTTTGAAATGCCACTCCAAAGGTTCCCTTGTCATCATCATAACACCCTCTAGAGGCTAAAGGAAAATTAACAACTAGAATTTCTTATACAACTTTCTTATATTACAACATTAATAATTTATTAAGTCTATTAAGCTTTATAGGATTAGCGTTATAGAGAATAAACACAAACTGGATATTTATGAGAAGTTTAAATTTTGTTTTGTTTAAATAAGCATATGTTATTTCTAAGAAAATTTTACCTTATAGATAAATAATTGCAACGTCTGCAATTTTCTAAAAGGATTAACTTTCAACTATTAATAAAGATTTCAAAAACGAGAGCACAGATACTAAGAAATAAATAGATTAGGTATAACAGAAGATAAATAGACATTGGTGCATCAAAACCATAGAACAGAAATAATTGTACACATATGTAAAGACTAGTAACAGTACTCTGTGACCATAGATCTACAATAAGAACACACAATCGTTATACGATTTGTTATTAATATCTGGCTTGTAGAAACAGTACTCTATGACAGAATACAATCCATATGATCGTGCTGGACCAATGCGAATCCTGAAGAGGGAAACGGAAACTCCCGTCAAGGTTTTTAAGAGGGAAAAAGTGAACCGGAGCACCTTCTTTCCATCCTGAGCAATGGCGTGGAGACAGTCGCAAAGTTTCAAAAGAAGAACAGACAGATTTTATATCTACATTCATCATTATTAAACTTTACTAGCAAGGGCTAGTATGAGCATTTGAAACAAGAATTTTCAAACAGTTAGATAAATAAGTTAGATTTTGATAGATTAACAATTGCCTGTGTCGTCACGAGGTAAAAGTGCTGCGATCATGAGCACAATTCAGTTTAACAGTGAGGAAAAGTGCACTGGAAAGTGCTATTTCATTTTTGTATGTTTTATTTATTGCTCTGAACTAGCTGGTATGTACATACTTTTAATTTCCTTTATGATTTTCATGTTTTAACCATATCCAATGATTTGGTTATTTCATGAATACGTTTTTTTATATAAAAATTACTTAAATAGAATTGGTAAAAGGTTTTCATAAAAGGATTCATGAGTTTTTATTTTTTTATGCCAAAAATTACCTTACAAAGTACCTCTCAGCTAGACGACCACACACTGGAGAAAAATACAATTGCATCTCTTTATAAATTAAATCGTTAAACTGCGCTGCCAAAGTGGGGCTTAACCTCATTTAATCTATTTGTGTAACCTTTTATGTAACATAATTATTCCTGTAAGAAATTCACATTAAAAAGTGCCTAAATAATAGAGAAACCAAACATTACAGCTAAATGTTTTGTAAGTTTTTTATGTGTCGAGTCTGTAAATTTAAAAGAAGTCTACCAATATCAGTACTGGTGCTGAATCGGTGTCGATGTCGTGTCGGTAAGTGTGAAATAAGCATTTAGAAGTTGGATTTAATTTGGATTCAGGGAAGGTTTATCGACGGAGGATGCACTCTTGACGTTTTTCGGACCTATCTTTGAAAGTTTAAATAATGGAAATCCATGCGCGGCTTTATACATTGATATAACTAAGGCTTTCGACACTGTAGACCACAAAATACTTATTAATAAACTGTGGTACGCGGGGATAAGGGGATTACCTCTGGAGTGGTTTTGCAGCTATTTAAGAGATAGAGAACAATGCTCTAAAATTGGCAGAATGGTCAGCAAAAGAGGGGTTCTAAAGCACGGAGTCCCTCAGGGATCTGTGCTGGGCCCGATACTGTTTCTTATATATGTCAATGATTTATGTGAAGCTAAATTTAATGGCAGACTCACGGCCTTCGCTGATGATACCGCTCTAACATATTCAAGTATATATTTAAAACAAATTCATTGTAATATGCAGGAAGATCTAATCAGGATAAGGTACTGGTTTGATAAAAATTTTCTTGTATTGAGTGAAAAAACAAAATATATGGTGTTTGGCCTACGAAAAGAAATTATTTTTGAAGAAAATATAACTTACCATAGGTTTAATTGTGGAAACTTTAATAATTGCAGTTGTTTGGCTTTGGATAAAGTAAACCAAATAAAGTATCTAGGTTTAATAATTAATTCAGATTTCTCATGGGAGGGACATATGGGGAAACTTAAGGTGGAAATGTATAGTGCGCTGAGAAAATTGTATTTATTAAGTAATATTTGTCCACCAAAAGTTTTATTATATGTATACCATGCATTAGTGAGTTCTCGCTTGGGTTATGGGTTGAGTTGTTGGGGTGGTACTTATCTCTCCACGCTCAAACCTATTATAACAATTCAAAAACATATTGTAAGAGTGATCTCGAGGAAATCTAGGCTCGAACACTCTTGGCCTATTTTTTCTAAATTAAAAATCTTACCGCTAAGGCATATGTACATTTTTAAAATTTTAAAGCTGTTCAGAGCGAAAAATAATTGTTTTCAGAACAATTGTTGCAGCATTTACACTCTAAGAAACAGTAATAAAGTGGTCGTGCCAAAACCCAAACTTACTTTATACAGACATTTTTTTACTTTTAATGCTCCACGTCTCTACAATATTGTTTCATTGTATGTTAAAAATGATCTGTTGGCAGGGTTTTTGAGAGATGTCAAGACATTGCTTTTTTCTGTTGAGGATATTGAATCTTTTATCAAAATTGTGGAATGACGCAAGTTGGCTCTAATAATAATTTCTAATGGTACGAATCCTTTATTTTGTATATTGAAAACCTTGCAGGTGTTAATTAATTAATTTATTGACTAAATAGGCTAGTTAATGTTTCTTTTGTATTTTATAATTTCTAAATATTGCACTTTAATTTTGTTAAGCTGGTTACACGGCGACACTGAACTCATTTATTTCCTTCTCATTTTCTTTTAATAGCAAAAGAAAAGTTGGAAGTCTCAATCAGGCAATGCCTAGGAGACCCCTATATCATTTATTCATACTAGGCATACGTTAAATTTATTATTATTTTGTACATTTTTGTTTTTAAGTTAAGAAGGAATTGTGTTATTTTTGATTTTGTTAATTTGTTAATATTTGTATTTGTTTGGTGATGAATAAATGAATCATTATTCAAAAAAAAAAAAAAAAAAAAAAAAAAAAAAAAAAAAAAAAAAAAAAAAGTATAAAAATAGGCTAATCAATGGTAGTTTAGGCCAGCCTATATAAAAGGTTAAAGGAGATTTAAAGAATTTGGTTGTTTGCATAAAGGTATAGTTTATTATGTCACACTCACTTTATCTTCAAACATGCCTTGAGAATCTAGTGTGTGGAGGTTTTGCTCTAAAAGTGCTAATCCTGAAGCATAGAGGTTGAGCTGATCTAGTTGTAAGACAGACACTGCGACCCAGAACAAAGCTCTGTGGATTGGAGATTCCTGAAGATAAAAACAAATTCTATATTTCAACACAAACTTTAACATTCACGTAATATTTGATTATGATTAAACAAGCTAGTAAAGTCAGAACAGATGGTGAGTGTCTGATGCATGCACCTAATTATATATAATTACCAATTTCAAATATTTTGTCAAGAAGTTCAAAGTAATTTTCCAAAACACTAACATTTATCCATAAAAAGTTCAAAGCAGTTCACTAAAATATTTAAGTGACATTACTTCCACAAAAATTCAAGCAAAAATTGGTCTTTATAATCTCTCTAATAAAAACACAAACACATACTATTCTATTAAAATTCTATAAATACATCTTAAGTTTTTCCGATAATGGTTTTGTCAAGTTACTGCTTTTACGAGGCAGCTTAATACAGACAAGTAAGAAATTAAGAGACATGTTTAACGTTAATATTAAGATATTGTTATATAAAAATTCCAAACTTGTGATTTTATTTATGATGAGGTACAATTTCTAAAAATTCTCAACTCCTGCACTATGACTAGAGTTCTTGCACACTCTCAATAGTTGCAACGATTTACAGTTGCAAAAGTTTTATAAAAGTGCACTGTAGGTCCTTCAGTTGGAATAAAACATCAAAATGTACCGTAATTCAATCTTGACGTTAAATGTTATATAGTATGTTAAATGCACATTTTAGTCTATTGGCTAGTTTCTCTCGCTCTTTTTTAATCTCATGTACAACCGTTACTTTTTTTACAAAATTTAATATGTTCTAAACCTGAGATATTTTAGATTCAAAAATTCTGCAGCAGACCCAACTCTAAAACATTTAACAAAGGCTTTGCAGTAATACACGGCTAAATATGCTTTACAATAATGTTTTAAGTGTTTTTATTAGCAAATTTCCATAGAAAATATGAGCTATTGCAGTGACTCTTATGGTCACTTATGAAGCCGACGGCCAGGATGTAAACTGAATCACAGTCCATAGTACGAGGCCACAAGGTTGAGGCAAACTTGGAATGCGAGTGAAACGAAGCAACGCATGGGCTGGAGGCTGAGGTGCGAAAAATATACTAATATATATCGTACACGCAGGCAACTAATCAGCGCCTTCATGAGTAGACCAATTTCTAAAATAGTTGGTTGAAACCCTAAAACATATAAATTTAATTTTGGAAATTCGCTTAAATCATGTCGTCGGTTCAGCTGCATGATCAAAGTTGCATGCTGTTTAAGTGTTTTAATTGTTTCGATGATGCCTGGCAAGCCACGATGGCCGTGGTTGTTAAGGCGTCAAAGCTTTATCAATCGTCATGGCAACCATCAATGGAAAAGTTCCGGGTTCAATTCCCATTGACCCCTAATAATTTTCTAAATGGTTTCTTCACAGACATCGTTGGCTGTGGTTCGGATTCCACGTAAAACTGTAGGTCCCGTCTTTATTAGCCTTAAGTGCAAAACAAGAACGTTAAAAAAAAAAAAAAATCGATGACGCCTGACAGATAGGCGAAACACCTGCCAACTATTGACCGTTTACATGATTGCTCAGGCAAGTAAAAGGATATAATAATAATAATAATAATAAAGCTTTATTATACAATGAAAGTTACAATCATTTCTTTTTGCAAGCTTATTTAAACAATGGTTTTTACCGTCTGTCGGTTGGAAGACTATTAAACCATTTTACTTTAACACCTCTAGCTCTATCTGTTACAAGCATAACGCTAACAAAACATTACAAAACAACAAGAAATAATTATCCTAAGCCTGACACCCATACACAATTACATAAATACACATGCACACCCTCACACACAGGCACACACCCACTCAGAAAATACTATATACTAAGACAAGTAAAAATGAATTACGTATGAAAACTAGGCAAAGATTACCAACAATATGAACATTTTGCAAAGATTGCCAACAACAACACAAATATTAACAAATGATTGAGGGGGAGCAAAGACAAGAAAACAAATACAAATTTACAACTGTAATAATTAAATTCGCGTACTAATTCCCATCTGTATTGCCAAGCCTGTTGTACGTACCCAGCAAGATATTTCCAATTTTCCCCGTTAAGCTGTACAAGTAATTCCTCCCAACTCAACTCCAATTTCAAAAAAATATTGTTTCCTAATTGTTCCCAAGATTGGACAAATCGCTAAAAAATGGAAACTATCTTCTTTAGCCTTCAAATTACAGAGCGAACAGTTGTCATTTGCCCCCTCCACCCAAGGCTTGCAGTTCAAATACAGCAGCTCTGCTCTACATTTAATTACATTTCGTACTATCCAAACATCCTTATCTAGATACGAGTTGTTATTCAAATTCAAAGATTTATAAATGGTACGAAACGTAGAATCGGAACGAGCCTGAAGATTTTCTTTTTTATGTCGGACCCTTATTGCTTCTACTAATGCAAACGTTTGACCTTTCCATTCTTTCGCTCCATTGAGTCCCTCGGTAAAAGATACAGAATATGTATTCCCCATTATGTTCCATTCGTTATACCAAACAAATTTTTGTTAATTATTTCGCTAGCAAAAAAAAATAGGCAGCCTATCGCAAGACAACTTTAATACTTTTAAAATATACTTTATATGCAGGTTCAAAGTGAAACAAAACAACCTATCCATATTGAACTGCAAATACAAAACATAATTGGGTGTATTTTCGGGTAATTGAAAAAGACGTTTGACAAAGAATTTTAAAAGGATATCATATTATAGTAGTAGCAATGGGAAAGTACATATACTAGTAATAGATACAAACCGGCCTAAGCAGAGGCTGTAGCCTTGTGAGACACATTACAATAGCTTCAAGCTGCATAATGTCATTGAAGCTCTCCAGTGCTTTGACCAATATCCTTAACAACTGTTTGATGTCTTGGTCAGTTATGGTTTTTGCTAAACAAAGTAAACCACAAACAATTAAAAACATTTATAAAATATTAGTGACTTATCTACCCCCTCCTTTCACAGAACAGCTTTCAGAGTAACAGAGAACAATTAATTATTGTGTTTACAGAAGATTCTCGATCGTTACAACTGTTTTTCTTATCGTGCTTCAACAATATTCAACACATTGCCAATAAATATTGTGCTTGCTAGTTCAACCAAACATACAACTGGCATCTTTTTTGCTTACAGTTTAGGTTATTTTCAAAACAATATAAAATGTAAAAATTCTCAACTAAATATAATATATTACATTTCGTTTTGTGAGAATAATTCAGAGAATAATATTATTGACCATGTAAATTATGACACTAAAATAAATTTTAACCATTAAAAAAACTTTAAAAGAATGTTTTGTTACACTAAAATTCCCGTCCGAATTATCAATTTGTCCGTATTTTCGAATGTGCTAAATAACAATGAGTGGTACCGGTATATAGTTTTAATATAATGTAACTAAATGTAAGGATAGTATATATTTGTAAGGTGACATGACTGTACTGTAGTCTTTACCTTAACTCATGTAAACCAAAAGGTAATGCTAAATGGTCATTGGACCATTCAAACGTCTACCGACTATTACTTGAATACAATTGGTTGTCTATTGCCATTCTGTATTATGCCTAAACCACGCTTTTCAAGGCTTCCTTTCCGCACACTCCTGTTTCTGTACTAGCAATGGACACCACGTTAAACTATAACTGTGTTTCGTTTAGCTACCTCAATACATTAGTTATAGATTTCATATCGCCTTGGTTAACTACTAAGACGACACACACGATGTAGCGCTGCCATTATGCTATTCAGTGTTAATGCATACACGGCTGACCCTGCAGACATTTTAACTGACACACAACATACTAAATATTAGTGTGCACGAGATTCTTGTAGAGTAACTGCATAGGCACAGTGATATAAGGCAGATATTGATGTTATTTATTAAAACTCTTTTAATTTTCACCAAGCACACATTTGAATAATCAATGTTCTACTGTATTTCTTTAAAATTTACATTTAAAAAATGTTTAAAAAGAACATAGCCACCTGGCCTACCAAACAAAAATACAGAAATAACATTGAAATACATAAACACAAATCCAAATGTCAATAAAACTCACCAATAATAATAACAAAACAGTGCAACAAGTAATTCACAACTCATCTGTTAATCAGCTGACGTCTAAAAGCAAG
>JAGFPH010002342.1:87782-110606 GCA_018207615.1 Philaenus spumarius | reverse complement strand
TTCCTACTCCTAAACTGAAATGAGAAGGAACAATTCAAATAACTCTTAAATCTCTGGCATAATTTATACTTTACTAGGGGATAAACAATCAACAACTGTTGCTATCAAATAAAATGTTCTAAACTCTTATTTTAAAATGTAGCAGAAAAATGAAAAAAATTATATAACTTAGAAAAATTTTGTGATTTTTGAACGCAAGGAATGTGAAACCGACTGAAATTTATCATCAAGGTAAAGATGTTTTCGATGAAGATACAATGAGTGATGGAATGGTGAGAAAGTGGGTTAGAATGTTTAATGAAGGTCGAACAAATGTCCACGATGAGGCTCGGATTGGTCGGCCTTCTGTTGTCAACAATGATTGGCAAGGGAAGTTGATGAAAGATCCACGAGAACAGACGTTTCACAATGACAACGCTGTTAGACGAATTTCCTCAGATTTCACGAACTGTTTAGTACGAAATTGTAACAGACCGCTTACGTTATCACAAGGTGTATTCACATTGGGTTCCAAAAATGCTCACTGATGTTCACAAAACCAAGCGACTTGCCAGTGCTTTGACATTTCTCACACGGTACGTACAGTGAAGAGGAAGAGGACTTTTTAAACCAAATCGTGACAGGTGATGAAACTTGGGTTCACACCAGAATTTAAGCAACAATCATTGGAGACACATTCAATCTCAGAAAAAACAAAAGTTCACTACAACAATGTCAGCACAAAAAATTATGTGCACTGTGTTCTGGAATAGGGAAGGGGTTTTGCTTACTGAATGTCTTCCCAGAGCTGAAACCATTACGATATCGTGAATTTTGAGAAAACTACGGCGTGCAATTCATAACAAACGGAGAGGAATGCTCGGTAAAGGAATTGTGTTGCTCCATGGCAATGCTCGGACCCATACAGCTGATGACACTCAAATGGTGATCCGATAGTTTTGTTAGAAGCAATTCGATCATCTGCCGTACAGCCCGGACTTGGTGCCGTCCAATTACCACTTGTTCCTGCAGATGAAGCGCGAGCTAGGAAGCAAGCGCTTTAGATCTGACGATGGCGTGAAACATTCTGTGGAGTCGTAGCTATTGTCGCTGGCGGGAAGTTTCTATAAGAAGGTATAGAAAAACTGATCACCTGCTACGACAAGTGTTTGAACATAGGTGGAAACTATGTAAAAAAATAGTTAAAGTATGAATTTTCATGTAAATATAAAACTTGGTTGAAAAAATATTGTTTTACTATTTTTTTTTTTCAAAACGGTACTTACTTTACAAATATGCCTAGTATTAATTTATACTGTGATGCAGTTTTCTGAATAATTTGGTACGCCATCATAATGTTTACCGTGTGATAGTTACAAATATTTTATTTTTTAAATTTAATAGTCACACTCTGAATTATACAAACTGTAGTGTGTTGATTCAGAATAGGCCACACCTAGAATTGTGTTGCTAAGCTTTTTATTCAAATCAGGTGTTTTTGCCTGTTATAGGGAATGAGAGTGAACCCCCTATTCTGACCATTTTAACCCTTAAAATCAATATTTTGCACTTCTACATAGAGGTATAGAGACACCAAGGCTCCAGCTATCATAGTTTTGGCTGTACGTTGATTATCAATCAGTCAGTCAGCCAGTCAGGACTTCTTCTTTTATAAATATAAGTAGGTGCAATATTAAACAAATATAAACACTTATGTTGATAAATAGATAAAAAGTGCAAGCTTAAGGAATTAAAAAGACATTCAAAAAACACACTAAACATTAAAAAAATCGAACTGAAGTAGTTTTTGAGAAAACTGTACTGAAATATGAACACTTTAACATTAGCACTATTGGACTTTAAACTCCCCATAACTTAAAATCCATCTGCAGAAAAAGTTAATGAAAAATAATCAGAAAATAAGTTTTTTTACTTACAGCCTATCGTTGGGATGTCTATAACTAGAACGGAATGCAGTGACTGCTGCAGATTTCACTTTGCTAATGCCAAATAGCAAGTAGAATTTTGGAAGTGAGAATTCATCTAAACTGAGTCGAAGAACTCTTTGAGCTTCCTCTGCAAAAACAAATAAATTATTTTAGTTTCATAATCTTGTTAGTTTTTGGACTTTACTAGTTGTAATTAGAACAGTTTAACATTATGAAATAAGATATACAAGTAAAAGACTAAAACAATGAGGGATGCATTCTGCATGTGACATTCAATAATAATATTTCTTAGTGGTTGAATCCAAGTAATTATGTATTTAATACTAAACCCATGGTTAAACAGTTCATATAAATATCAACTGTGCTATTAACAATTCAAGATTTGAATTAGAATTCAAGGTCAAAAATGCCATTAGGCCATGGTCCCTACTTTTAGGAAGTGCTTTGCACTGAATGATGTATTCAAATAAAGATATGATGTTAACTTTTGCTACATTTAGGTACCGGCTATAACCCAATCACGCACTGAACGATATTTCCTACCTGTGAATTGCGGCATCGTACATGTACAGAGAGAATGTATGATGTTGATGACCAAACCATGAGTCGACGCTCTCATACTAAGAGAACCGGAACAGACGAGCAATGTGACAGCATGAAAGAGGTAAGGCAAATGTCTCGCTACGTCGAGACAGTTGTTAAAGGACAACATGAGTAAATATCTGGCTAGGATAGCGATATCGTCCCATAGTACGTGTTGCTCTAGGAGCGGTGTGGGCGAAGTACACGTCTTGTCCAATACCTGTTGAAAAATTATTCAAACAATATTACCAATGCACAACAAAAATTCAGTCTACTCAGAAATGTTGCTTACAGAACTTATGTAGGTAATAATTCTAAAATTTAACAACATATGTAGAATTTGTGAATGTCAACGTTTATTTATTCTAATACTGAGGAGGTCCTGGGTGCTTCGCAAGCTAAGCCACTACATATTTTATAATTTCATTTTAATAAATGGGCAGGATTAACCATAACCTTAAACTTACAGGGTAAATAATTGTTATTCAAATTATTACATTTCTGGATATAAAAGAAATACAAATTATTTTCAAAGTATTTCATTTTGGTCCAGCCCAAAAATTAAAAAAACATCATCAAGAGTTAATCCTTAAAAATACAAACATCAAAACAATACAAGAGCATTATTTCTATAAGAAATTCTTTACATATGTGCTACTTTTGCTAATACAAAGAATGAAAAAAATACGGTGAATTAATTTTCATAGCAGCAACTAATGACGCTACATCCATTTGATCTAATATGCCCCATAGCCTGATCTGTTGAGCCAGGCTGTGTCAAGTTTGAACACTATCCGACTTGTCAATCACCTTCTAGTCACGATTGTGTTTACCGTGTCTGCATCGTGCATCATGGATTTCAAACAATGCGTTAACATTCAGTTTTGTTTCAAGTTGCAAAAAAGTGAGCAAGAAACTCATGAAATATTAAAATCAGTGTACAGCGCTAATATTATAACTCTGAAGACTGTTTACAAATGGTAAGAGTGATTTAAAAGCGGAAATGAGTCGGTTGAACAGGAGGAACGGTCGGGACGTCCTTCGACCTGAAAAACAGATGAAAACTTACGAAAAGTGGCCAAACTTTTTCGAATAGAGTGACTATTCGAGAACTTACCGAAGAACTTAACATCTCGTAACGATCCATGCAAAGCATTTTAATCGATTTGGTAATGAGCCCTAAAACCAAATATATAATGTTGCTCGTAAGACATATTTCTCAACGAACATGAAATACCATGAGCTTTCCTGTAAAGAAAGCGGAATTTGCAAATGCCTAGAAATTTAACAGGTAGACAGCATTAAATATTTGGGATATACATGGATTCAAGACTCTCCTGGAAAGCTCATATTGAGAATACCAAACTAAAATTGATTAAATATGTTAGTATTTTTTATACGTTAAGATCGGTGACAAAATTGAAATTGTTAAAGTCAATATACCATGCTTTGAATGGCTCAAAGCTGGAATATGGTACTGAAGTTTGGGGAGGGGCATACTACAGTACATTAAAACCAGTTATTGTGCTTCAGAAACATTTTATTCGAATTATGGCAAACAGAACTAAATTGGAGCACGCTGGTCCATTATTCAAAATTCTTAACATTTTACCTTTTAAAAATTTATATATATTTAAAGTATTAAGATTATTCTTTAGTAGAAGTTTAGGGAATTATACCACAGGGACTAGAGGGAGGACTTTACGGAATAATTTAAACGTAGTTTTTCCTGAACCAAATCTAACTGTATGTTCTTCACCAGTAACCAATGAGGGTGGATACACTTTTAGTAATTATTCGTCAAGTATTTGTGATTATTCTTGAAGGCTCTCTTCTTCACCGGGATAATGAATAGTATAAGTGTTTGTTAGTGGGAGGATGTGTGTGTGTAAGTATATTTGTGTGATTGAAGTTGAAAGGTACTTGTTATTGTTATTATGAAGAATTTTGTTACGTTTTGTTTTTTTTTGTGAACTTTTGGTTCCGAAAGAGGTGTTTTTGGAAAAAATAAGTTAATACAGGATTTAATTTCTCAATTTATTCTAAATTTGTTTAATTGTAGTCTATAAATATTTTCATCCCAAACAGGTTATAACCTCGGGATGATTTGACCCTTTAGTAATTTCTAATTATGTTGTTATAAATTTATATTTTAGATGTATTATATTTTGTACTGTGAATAGTTGTTTATTTATTATTAAGCGTATAATTTAAGTTTGAAATGTTTTTTTATTATGTAAATTATGTATAAGAAGGGTCAAATAAATTAATTTTCATTTCATTTCATAATTAATTGCAAATGAGACAAGTGACTGCAAAATTTTGTTCCCAGACTTTTGACTGATGGAGAACAGGAAAATCGTGTCTCAGTTTGCACGGAACTGAAGGATCGTCTTTGTGCAGATTGTACGGCCAAAATTGTAATTGGCGAAGAAAATTGGGCTTTGGCTATGACCCTGAGATGAAAATTCAGAGTTCTCAATGGAAAACCAGTAACTCCCGCTCGCTATAAAAAGGTATGTCAGTCAAAATCAAAAATCAAGGTCATGCTCATTGTTTTTTGCGATAGAGTTTGTTCACAACCTTATATATTAACGCTGATAAACAGATGTTCTGATACAATCAGCTGATTATTTATCAATAAAACAGATGGTCCTCTATCTAATTATACTAATGTTAACCTTATGAAACATAATGAATTAGTACCAACCTTTCTAACAAAAAGTTGTTCATTATTATTTAAAAAATATTCATGATTCGTCTAAGGTTAAAGAGGTTTTACTTAAAAAAAGAATCACTAATATCGTTTAAGTTTTAGCCGCTGATAGATATTATAAAGAAATCTAAATGTTAATTTTGGCCTATATGCATAGGAGGCATAATTAAAAGCATGTTGCTCAGGAATAGTTTAACGAACAATGTTTGATGAAGTAAACAAAACTAGTGCAAGACAAACACAATCAAGTTTGGCTTAGTAAAGGTGTGGCAAGTTTTATAAAATATATAGGTCATAGATTTTATGTTTTAAATCAAGTCTCCCACAGAACATAAACATTCTCAAACAAACATCAACCAAACTAACGCATTTTATAAATATATTATAAACTAATGTTAAATTACCCTGCAAAGTCGCCCAATAATTTTCTTTGCTACAAGTTGAACATTGGCGGATGCTAAGGCGACTGCTGTGTCTGCTAAAATCTCTACAACAGGTGACCCAACGCCTCCTTCACCTGACCTCTTGATGAAACTGTCCAATACCATGTCAATTAATTCAGGAACCTACAACACATCAAAAGTACTGTAAGGCCTTCTTATATTGTATAGTATGAATCACAATTAATAAACATCAATACTTTAAAAGAAATCAATGGAATAACTGAAAGTTGTCGGTGTGTTCAATAATATTTTACTTCAATTCATAAACATCTTCTAAGTAGTGCTAAATGGAACACCTTAATGTCCTACACTCAATCTCCAGTGAGTGAGTAGGACATAGCTAAAATAATAAACAGTTTTAAACCTAAGGAGACAACTGACTTCTAATACATTTGGTTTTTGAAACAATGTTCACAGGAACTCACAGAGCCTGCTGTAAATTCATCCCTTACAGAAAGATTATTTCCAGATCAGTTGAGAGTGGCTAAAATAAATGCCAAATTTAAAAAGAGGAGCAGAAATGATGTTGCTAATTACAAGCTCATAACCGTATTACCAGCTACCAGTAAAATTTAATATTGGAAGGAATAAATAAATGGCATCTGTACAAAATTAAGTTGAAACATTTTTATTTGGAGATGTCACTGAAAAAATTTGGCACTGTTATAGTCCAGTCAACAAAGGGGATACAGAGAACATGAAGAGGGCGAAACATTTGACTTCGGAAATTTCTTGGGGGTACTTAGCAACATACTAAAAGTCCCTGTCCCTACAACTGCCGCTCCATGGGGGAGGGGGTCTCATGCTAAGCTATACTGATTGGCACTGCTTTGATTGCGAATGTCACAAATCAATAGTTGAACAGAGAAACAAAACATCATTTTGTTCACTGCGCTAGTGATCATAAACTTTGATTTTCATATCCTTAGATGTCGTCGGCTTAATATGCACTTTCATCTGGGGCAATTGTCACACTCTTTTTGGTGTTTTTTTGTGAAGGATGTAAACAAAATTGATTTAAAAATGTTTATTTGATATTTAAAATTTTGTTTCTTATGGTATTGATCTCTATCAAATGTACATCCATGCAATATTCTACTATGGATGGCCCTCTTTGTTTGGCCATGAAGAAACACAATGTCAATGTTGACTTTCTCAAAAATTATGCTTTTTAGTGCAGCAGGCAAAAAATAAACTGGCCGCAATCGCAAAAACTTTTTCAAAGTATCACGAAAAATTGTTTTATACAAAAAAATATAGCAACATTAATTCTACAAAAAAAAAAAAAGTATTACAGATTGCATATATAGGTCTCAAGAATAAAAGTATACTTTTAGTTTCCAAATATACATTGAATATTAATATTGGAAAAATAGAATTTGACCTGCTTAATAAGATAAGAGTATTAAGTTTAGAGAAGGTAAAACCTCAGAACTCGATGTAAATAAAATATAAAAGAAACACCATATACTTACATGGCCAATTGAGCCCCATATTTTAGCTTGAATTGAGGGATACATCTCAACTTCTTGGACAGTTAGAAGAATGAGTTTTTCAAGAATTTGAGCAACTTTCTGCTGTCGTTTGCTTTCATCGGATGGTTTGCAAAATCTAGAACAAAATGTTTTATAACTTAAAGTGGGAATAGTTTTTGGAGAAAGTTATTATTTTAAAAAGTACAAGAACTATGCAAAATCCAATAAAAAATTAAATATACAGTAATTTTTTTTTTAGAATAGATCAGTCAACAATACAAAATTATCTAAAGTAGGCTGAAATTTGAAGCGAATTAAAACGTTGAGTCTTAGTAAATTTTGTTAACAATTTACTCATATAAATGAATGTTTGAATACAATATTTAATAAAATGTTTCATAAAAAATAAAACTGTCCCGTATTTTTATTTACATACGGTGTATGTCAAAATGAATATCAAGGTTTTAAGGTTTTGTAGTATTTATTTCATTTAAATTACAATTACAAATGATACATCAAATGACACGGCAAATACAAAAACAATAATTAGTATTATACAAGTAAAACTTTCAAACTTTATTGAAACATGACATTTGAAAGCTCTTTGACGAACGATTGAAATCAGGGACACAATAAGCCTACAATCTTTTACAATAACACAGATATTCTCAATACATTTTATACTGATAACCATTATATGTTGTTGAATGATAATTCACCTTACCTGACAAGATTAGCTAACCACGGAGTCATGTACTCAAGGCATAAATGCTTCAATTCAATATTAGACACTCGGAAACCTTGAATACATTCTTCAAGAAACTCTAAAGTCAAGTGAGGTTCATTGGTAGCGAGCTTCTCACTTACAGATTTTATAAAGATAGTGTTGTTGGAAGGAATACATAAACCTGTACAAAAACATTGAAAAATTAAAATAGAGAGAAAATATAAAATTAACTTACATATACTTAAGGTTAAAAAAACAAACAAGAAACAGTGTATTAACTGTTTTACCGGCTTACAAAATGTGTAATATTTAGCCAGTTAAAGTACCGGGAGCTTCAAAATTAATATCAGGGTCTTAAGGTTTGTAGTATTTATTACATTTAACATATAATTACAAATAATACATCAAATGAAAGAGCAACTCAAACAGTTTTTCCTACAAGTGTTTAATGCGAGCACCATTCATCACACGGCACACATCGAGTCGATAGCCGCCGACTTTGTCCCAAACATTGTTCAGTGTGTCTGGAGTAATTATTGCAACAACTGCTTCAATCCAGTTTCTTACGTCGGGTAGGTCAGCTGGTAGCGGAGGCACATACGCATGATACTTTATGAACCCCGAAAGGTAAAAATCGCATGGCGTCAGATCGAGTGAATGTGGAGGCCATGCGAAACAAGCTCTGTCATCCGGCCCATCCAGCGGACATTTAACCAATCGCTTTCTGAGTTTTACCAGCAAGGCGGCGCACCATCTTGCTGCCAAATAAATTTCTGTGGTTCAGCTTCTTCCAATTCAGAAAAGAGCCATATTTGTAGCACATCAAGATAAGAAAACACCAGTTACAGTTGCTTCAGCCAGGATATGGCACAAAAACATTCAATTTAGGGGAGTTCCATCTCGTGTTCACATGTATTTCACTTAGGTCAAATGTCGATTCATCACTGAAGGCAACACAATCCAGAATATCTTTACTACTAGTGCTTTCTAACAGAAGACAGAGGAAACAGTGCATGTGTAGAGCACATGTCTACCAACAAAACTGTTTGAGTTGCTCTTGAATTTGATTTATTATTTATAATTGTAAGTTAAATGTAATAAATACTGAAAAGCCTTAAATCCTTGATATTCATTTTGAAACATGCTGTATTTATTTCTGCTATTCATATATTGAGGCATCATCGATTCAGATTAAACCTTTTACTTGGTTCATCAAATCACGAAAGGTTCCATTCTAATGATTCTAATTCAATCAGAAAACAAATATTAAATTAGAATGGGTAATGAAGGTACCTGAAGTTTCAAGGAGTTGTCCTTCTATTTTGAGATCAAAAGTTGCAGTTAAAGCACAAAGTTGATTGTAAGCGGCCGTCCTCAAGTTAGGGTCTGATGAACCAAGATTCAAGAGTGCCATATTGAGAAGAGTGCCGGGTACATCTTTTGGCCGAATTTTTTGATGAACCGTCACAGTGTCCTGAACAACAAATTGAAGGATTAGCTGACATGATAACTAGATACAAAAAAGAAGAGGATCTGAGGTTCTGCATTTAAGCATCACTTACTGGTTGAGATAGTTCCCATCGGTTGCGTATATGAATGATTGCTTGCACAATGCTGTCACAATCATTGTGAATAAAAGATAAGGGTCCGGACTCATTAGCAATGGTTAAAGTGAATTGGTTGTCATCTACCAGACACACTTCCTCAATCTCAGATGCATAGTATACATCGTTGAGTAAAACTGAATGTGATAAAACTTTGGTTTTCTCTGAAGATGTAATTTGGATGGCTGTGGGTCCAACCTGGAAAATATAAATGTCTTTACATTTCTAAAACTTCTACAGCTTTCTTATTTGAATTTATATAGTTTATAAAATAGTAACAAACATATTTATTATTTAAAAATACTTTTACATCTTGAATATTTACAGAATTTATACATTAAAATTATGTTCATATATATAATATAATCACAACAAGTACATAAATAATTAATTTTTGCATATTGTGATTTTAAAGTTTGTACCAAAACAAATGATCAGTAGTATTAATGGTGTTTATAATTTATAAGTAATACAAATCTTTGACTTTTTTTATTTTTCTTACTTACCATTTATTATGTTTATTACTTTATACTACACCTCAACCTTCTTTAATAATAAGCAAAAATATTTAAATCCGAAAGAGTGGGGGAAAGTAATGAAAACTAAATAAATAAACAACAAATTAATTAATATTAAGGGACATAAAACATTACAGTTTTTTTATTTATAGTTGAAATATTTCTACAGTTATAAAGAAATTGGCTAACAAATTTTGGAATTAAGAAAACCAAGAGTTTATCTAGACCACTGAATTACTGTTCAAATGTTAGCATATTTGTATAATATGTTTTAACTAGAAAATCATACCTTTATAGCCACTTTCGTATCTTTGTGAGACAGTTTGAGAGCATTATTAAATACTTTGAGATCTTCATCCAATGATAACGTAGCTCCAGGAAGTTTCTGTTGGTCCGAGTCTATGAAATCATTAAGGCGTGTTGGAGCTTCTATGAATATTAACTTCCTGTTACCCTAAAGAAATAAAACAAAGTGAAATGAGAAGACATTATAATACATTACAGGTGTGCAGCTACTTCATTGTTCCGGCCTGTTGCACACAGTGTGTATTTATTTTTAGTACTGTACTACCCAGAACACATGTTTTCCTGCTGCACTAAGACATCATAGGATAAATTGCTCATGTCCTCCTATTGAGAACGTTCAAGAAATACAGCTTTTGGGCCTGTTTGTTGATTCCCAACTAACTTGGAAAAAACACAAAAGCCATCTAAACAGTAATTAATAAAATAGAACACACTTTTTATGTGTTCGAATATGTAAAATGATCTATTGGATAAATTAAAATATTGGTTTAATAAAAACATTTTTTTGTAAGTTTGTAATAATTTGAAATGGACTTTATTTTCATGATTTTTCTCATAGTTTGTTCTGGTGTAATTTTGGACATTATGGCCAACTATCAAGGCCATTTTTTTTAGTTTTATCCAATAACTCTTGTTATCTTTTAAGTTACAGAAATAATTAAAAAATGTTGTATTTGTAACTAAAAAAGGAAACTTTTCTTGAAATTGTAGTAAAGTTAGGAGTTTTCAAGATATTTTACATTAAAACAAAACGGCCACCATTTTGAAAATATACGAAAAACGTTTTGGTTTTTTGTGCTTGGGTAAAAGATGTCATACCAAATAAGTATCAAAAATTTGCGTTCAATATAATTCCTACATCTAAAGTAGGGATGGGTCGATTCTCAAATTTATCGATTCTGACTCCAAGAAATCGATTCTCGATTCCAATTACCATAATTGTAAAGGGAAGTAAACATTGTTGTTTAATTTTTACTGCATGGTTTTTTGACTTTAATGTTATTTGTTAATATTGTTATTGAACTAAGAGGAACTTACATAAAACTGCCATTTTGGATTCATTAAAAAATGTATAATTTTTTTCATTATACTGCACCAAAAAAGCTGTTTTCTATACCTGTGCACATAGGCGTAGAAAACACAAACATGCAAGTCCTTATTTTCCGTGTACAATACTGTAAAATCAGGTGTGTAGGGATCAGTAAATTTATTGTTCTTAAGCTGATTTTACAAATAAAAATAACGCATCTTTTTTATGTAAACAGCTGATTGACTTGGTCAATCAATATGTTGCTTTTTCGGTGTAGTATACTGATAAATATCATACGTAACTCGTCCGGTAAGTTTTTCCATGCTTGCACATGAAAATCCCGTACTCGACTGCGCCTCACCCGGGAACTATCATGCTCGCACGGAAAAACCCTACTTACCAGGCTTGTAACGTAATACACAATTAAAGAGTAGGGGTTTAACTAATTAAGGATAACTTAAGAACAGAAAAACCATATAAAATAAATATCAGTAGGAAAAATGCAAAACATTTTTAATTTGATGTATGTAGACATTTTCCCCAGTAAAATGTTTAGGTAATTGTTATGCGTAGGCTGTTATTTGTACACAAGAAATCAAGTCAGGTAGGCTCAAGGTCAACCACTTATGGTTTCGTTTCTTATCGTGTCTATTTATAGAATTAGGGTGTCTACTGTGACGAAAACTAATACATTTTATAGATCGGTAATGAAAGTATAAAGTAATAATGGTATTGGTTTTAGGTCGGGTAAAACATTTTGGACATTTTTGGGACTTACGTTACCCATGATTTATGATTTTTGTAGGAGTCCCGACGGAATGCCTTTGTTTTACTTGTTATTCATTCCCAAAAATAGCTAAAATTAATTTCCACTTTTTCCGAATATTACAACTATCATCTAAATTATATTTTCGCGGACTTTAGCCGTTGTAATTTAAATTAAAGTTTACACAGGCGTTTTCTAAAATTAGCGCTAATAATATTCGGCATCGTATTTTTTTGACGACATTCGTCATTTTATTTTAAATAATATTTCACCAATGGTAGTTCATGTTGATAAAATTGGCACAAATTGTATTCGGGCATCGATTTTTTGCGGGCATTCACTGTGGTACTTAAATTATGTTTTAACGCAATTGTTATTTAACGCATTGTTTTTATTAAATTGAACTAGGTTAATTATATTTGGATAACAATTTCTTATACGGACATTCCATTGTTCTCGGGAGTAGGTTTATTCGCGGACATACACTGTTGTATAATTGCGATCAAATGCCGGCGCTTTATAAAATTAGCGCTAATAATATTCGGATGCCGCATTCTTTTGCGGACATTCTTCATTTTATTTTAAATAATATTTCACCAATGGCATAAATTTGACACAAATTGTATTCGGGCATCGATTTTTTTTGCGGACATTCACTGTGATACTTAAATTATGTTTTTTAACTGATATTTCATACATTTTGCCTAATTGAATTCGGGTTTCATCATCTTTCATGTAAACTCACTGTGGTATATTAAATTACGTTTTAACGCCTATATTTCATGAAATTACTGCTAATTGTGTTCGGGCGTTAATTTTTTAAATGAACATTCTGTTTTTTGTTGATAGGTATCGTTATCGACCCATCCCTAGTTTGCAAACACACAAAGTAATCGCTACTAATGGCTAGAAGTAACGGTACGGCTGCTTCGGCTACTCTATTACTTTGGTGCAGTGTAGATTCTCCGAATACTTCGTATTGGAATGAAATGGGATGTAACGACTAATATAACGAGAAAATATAAACCGGGGCCGTGGCAATTAGCGTACCGAATGTATTTGCAGAGATTGGTGGTGGCCGGGACTGAATCGATGGAATTGGAATCGACTTGATGCTGATTCCAGTGCTGAGAATCGGTGGAATCGACTTTTGGAATCGAGAATCGACCCATCCCTAATCTAAAGATATTAAGTATTTTGTAAAAAAAAAAAAATAAATAGTGGATAACTGGAATAGTAGGCATTTCCAAACGTATGTTTATATTAACTTTTTTCTTTATTTTCACTAGTAGAACACGTCCTGAAAGTTTCTCCGTTTCTTCCTGAATTGCCACGATGGCCGTGGTTGTTAAGGCGTGAAAGCTTTATCAATCGTCATGGCAACCATCAATGGAAAAGTTCTGGGTTCAATTCCCATTGACCCCGAATAATTTTCTAAATGGTTTCTCAACAGACATCATTGCCTGTGGTTCGGATTCCACGTAAAACTGTAGGTCCCGTCTTCATTAGCCTTAAAGTGCAAAACAGCAGGACGTTAAAAAAAAAATGTTTTCCTGAATCACCCTGTATATTTCATACACGATGGCAGCTATTCAGCGCATATAAACTTAATTTTGGAAATTTGCTCAATTCACATCAGCGGTTCTGTTGTGTGATTGAATTATTGTTATTAAAAAATTGTTGGGGAAAGTTAATATAATAGGGAAAGTTACTTACTACCTCAATATCTAGCACTGTTTTACTAAATGACTATAAATAATGTTATTCAAATAAATGAAGATTTGATTCTATTACAATAGATTACACAATCTAACAATAAGGACAGTATTCAGGTTTAAGTAGTTTATGTTGTTTTTTATACAATTAGAATATTTCATAACATATTGTGTTAACTTACTTTAATTGGAGCGAGCATTCGATCGTGGAATTTAGTGTACTCGCGGACCCAAGAATTGCAGTTGTAGATATACGCTGCGTGGATGTTCTCGTACGCAACTTCAGGCAGAACGTAGAACCATTTCTGCAGGAACTCCGTCCTGGTGAAGGTAAAGGGAGGCATACTGATAACATAAACACTCAACTAATATGGGGTTAGCACTTACATAACTGGCTGACCCCATTAAATAACAATACTCTAAATCATAGTACAATAAGGTCCTAAAACTAGCCATCATAGGTCCTAAAGGAAGTCATTCAATTAAACTAGGTTGTTTACAGTGCACTTGGTATATTAAGTGCATCAGTGACAAACCTACGACAGTACTTTCTTATCTATTATTCTGTAAATGATGTTGTGTTGTCAGCTGATTGACTATTGTCTACTGCCGCAGCAGAAATTATGTTGTGGTTAAACCGTGTCTCTGTTCACTGTTTTAAGATTACATTAATTTATTTTATGGTTTGGGTGTAATTACTGAAAATGAATACGAGTAGAAATAATTTAGTAAACGACAAAGATATTGATCAGTAAACTCAAAGAGAAATCTTTAGACTATGATGAATATATACAGTGACAAAGAGAAGGAGTATGAAACTGTTTAACAGTTAGGTTAGGCTAGGGACACACTATCCGAGAGATCGTCCGGACGGGCTTTACCCAGAACCGGGCCCGAGTGGTGATACATAGGGAGGAATGAGGCAGAACACACTACGCCCGGACGATAGTTTGCCCGGACGGGTCTCGGAAGCACTCGGAAGCACGTCCGGGTATTCTCTACTCGCTCGGCCGAGAGTTAGCCCGTCCGAGTCTCGGAACCACGTAGAGAAGCATTGTGTCTTATGACAAAGAACACACTAGACGGTCAATCACCAGGGACCCTGAAAGAGAACGGAGCCATTCAGCCATTGGCAGTCTTGTTTCAACCCTAGACGAGTCGTGTACAACTATGCATACCTGTGGCTTGTGTGCTGAAATATTTTGAGTTGCATTTACGGAATGTCGTCATCTTTGGATATTGACATAGATTAATTAATTTCTTTTAAAACCAATTATATTAAGTTTTTAAAACACAAAATTTCAAAATTATTAGAAAACAGGGTAAAAATTATTTATTATAAGTATAAAAAAAAATATATATTAACACAATATAAACTTAATACAATTAAAAACCAGATTGATTCATTACTTCTACCTTTTTTAAACGTGATTCTGAATGATTACTATGAAAGTAATGTAGGCCTATACACATTTATGCAACAGATTTAAGTAATCAACAATTGATGACTAAACTGTAAATTGTATACGATTGTTTCATTTGTAATATCATTGGATTGTGTTTCTCTATTAATTAGTAGTAAAATATTGCAATCACTAGGAAAAATAGTTTATTGTGGCAGACAAAAACGAAGTGATGACGGGAATATATTATGCATGGTATTAGGAATAGTGAAATGAGAGAAGCAATTGCATTCATGTTGGATGTCAATAATAAAATAAGCAAAATTACACTGTGGCATAGGTTTAAAAATAAATTATTAATCTTTAGAACACAAAATAGCACAATTAAATATTTTAGTGATCTCAAAAAATGTTTGTAATGTTGTAAAAATATGTTCAATGTTTGTAATTTGCCGGCTAGCAAGCTGTAATCTTTATAAACAACACTTGTAATTTAATAGCAAATAAATAAAATGCTTAACTACTAAAACAATAACACACAATGAATTATAAATATTATATTTCTATGCTTAAGCCTAGTGAATGATGATCGATTGCCATGGAATGATTGGAGAGATTGAACTTAAATTAAAATAGGCTATTGAAAATGAAATAGAGTCTTTTGATCAAGTTTTGTAATTGAGGAACTGAATGAAAATTGCCCTGAGGATATTTTGAGGGTTTTAATTTGAAAAGGAAAGCCTGGAGATCTAAAGTGGTAATGAAAATCTGTAGTTGACTCGCACAAAATAGTAATTACCATTACAGTAGAACCCCTCTTAACCGGTCTGACCCTGGCCAGTTACCTGTTGTTGATCCGAAGTTCCCGTAAAAAATAGAATTTTGTTCAAAAAGAACCTACATATTTCATAAATAACAAGCAAATAAGATGCGATTGCATCTCATTTTATTGTATAAACATTTTAAACTGACATAAACTTTGAAAACTGAACTTACATATATACGGTACTGTATCATTGTTTAAAAAATCAGTTATTTTTTCTGTTCTTTAAGATTTTTTTAAAGCCAAGTCTCTCATTTTCATACGTTCATCACGTCTAATGCCGTTGAATCTTTTTGTTGCTCAACATATTACTCAATATGTTGCAAATACTACCCTACATATTTTGCTTCCACGAAATTCAGTAAAGGTTCCAACAAAGCAACAGATGAAGAAAAACAAACAAAGGATGCCGTTTTGTCAATTGCTTCTAAAAAAAAGTACAGTTGCCGCGGAAGGAAGAGGGGAATCAAACTCACGCTCCCCCTCCCCTGTTCTGCCTGCCACAACACTAATAACACATTGCACACCTAACGTTGTGTCACCCTGCTTTATTTCCAAGAAATGTCCATCAAACAATCAATTTTTGAGACTTTGGCCAGTTACAGTAATATAATCTGTAAGAGAAAAAAAACTCTGTTGTTCCATGGGATAGGCCGGTTGATACGAGGCCGGTTAAGAGGGGTTCTACTGTACTAGATTGAATGTTTTTAATAATATTTGCTGCTATTAGCAAATTTCCATAGGAAAGATGACTCATTGCAGTGACCCTTATGGTGAGACCTAAGTTCAGGAGTGTCAATGAGCACTGATCATAGTCCTCAGAACTTGTTTCGGGGTGTCATCAAGAATTTTATACAAATATGTGTTCACAATCTAACAGCCACATTTTACATCCGATTTTTGGTTCATATTTGATACACGTTGATTTTTAAGTCGCTCGGACGAGTTCGTTAGCCACAAAAATCCAATAACAGGAAGCATTATTTTACCAGAAGTAACGATTTTTGGGAATTTTCGTACCAGAGTGAAACTTTTTTGGGGTTTTATCTAAACAAACAAATATAGGAGATTATTCTGCACTTTATAATTTTTGCATAGCCTATCAGACTCTACCAAATTCAATCAAAACGTAAAATAACTAGAAGTACCATAAAAAGCATGTTTGTCCGCTGCAAGCGAAGCAAAGCAGTCTCCATAATCTGAAGCCGCAAGGTAGAGGTGCAAACTTGCAAAATCTAACAACCGAAAGCACGTTTGTACTAGACTGAAACATTTAGGGGTTTTGTCTAAACAAATAAATATAGGAGACTATTTTATTTTATTTATGGAGGTTCAAATTCTACTAATATATTATTTCGTACATGTAGGCAGCTATTCAGCGCCTTTGTGAGTTGACTAATTTCCCAAAGAGTTAGTTAAACTATAAAATATAAACTTAATTTTGGAAATTCGCTCAACTCATGGCAGCGATTCAGCCTGGTTAGTCGAATTATTATTTTTGCAGGTGTGGTAACATATTATTTCTTGTTGCTGCTAAGTGTAGGCTTAAGTAATACATTTTTGAATATTTCTCTGCCAAAAATAAAATAAACTGTCCTTAACCAAGTCCCTCATTAACCATCTTCTTCTTCCTCTTTAACAATGCTTTCTTTTACTTTCTCCTGTACCTCTTGGGTAGTCTTTTCGTCTACTTTTGTCTTAAGGCTACATGGTATTTACAGTATTTGGTGGTTGTCCTATATTAAATGTTTTTTTTTAATAGGCTATGAAGATAATGGGCTCTGTTTGTTTCCTTTAGTTGGAGATTATGAAAGTTGTTGGTGCTTTCAGGGACTGGTGGTTTATGAAATGATCCCTTATATCATATACCTGCTGCTTATTACATAAATAGAATTTTGGTATCATTACAGACCTTTAGTTAAACCATCAGCAAGTAAAGCAAGGTACTAATCATACAAAAATTAAAAATGTATTGATAGCTGCTGCGCCAACTACTTTAAGGGGAGTTGAACACTACTATAGGTCAAAATTTGCCAATTTTTTTTTATTGTATTATTTTAAAGTCTGCATTTTTCTGAACAATTGCATAATGTTACCATGGTTACAAATATATTTTTTTAATTTTTAGCGAAAAAACTAAAAATTTATTTTTTACTGGTTTTTTTTTAGTAAATATATATATATATATATTTTACCTTAGTAAAATTATGCAAAACAGCCCCAGCCGGAGACCAGATATCTAGTCATATCCCGTCAGCTTGGAAGCGAGCCAACCACCGTTTGCTTTACTTCCGCCCTCCTACCCTCAAACCACAGATATGATTAGATATCTGGTCTCCCTAGCCTAGATTCGAACTCAGCATCTCTTGATCAGAAAGACGCCTCGTTATCCACTAGACTACGGCTTCATGAAAGAAAACTGACAAATTAACAAAACTTCAGTTACTTTACTATCGGTATAAATATTCCGTGTAAAGTAAAAGATAGTTTATCAGCACCATCTAGGATCGGTTGGTTTTAACAAAAATGTACCTTCATCAGCGCCATCTAGAAGTGGTTATATGAAGCTTACTTGGTTGCTCTTAACTTTTTATCTGTATGATTTGTATGTGTGAGAGGTTTATAATAATAACTTAGATTGGTTCTTATTAAGTTACATAATTAATTTAGATCAATTTGCTAAACTTTTAATAAAAAATACTAACAAATGAAGACTATGGCAGGCCATGGAAGATAAAAATATAACCAGAAGAAAGCCTGAAACTTATACAACAAGATGCATATGCGATCTTTTGTATTTATTAGGAACTAACTCGGATAATACAGGTTTTATTGGTGGACGGCGATTCATCGTCATTTCACATAATGGCAACAGGGAGCGCGACAGCGAATCGCCGTCGTTATAAGCGAATGGGTTAAATGCATGTTAAAGGCACTTAAACGTTTGCCTAATTTAAAATTATGTTAAGCTTGTGATCGAAACAAGCTCTTTTATTTGTAATATGTAACAAACTACATTTTTTTAAATTTTTTGCTGTTTTTTGCCATTTCCCGAAAATCTTGTTTTTTTATATAAATGTCCCATTATCTCGGAAAGTACTGAAGATATCAAGCTGATTTTTTTTTTGTAATATCAGTAGATACAGGACATACTACTGATCTACAATGAAGCAATTTGATACAAAAATAACTAAAATAAAAAATAAAATATTTTAAAAATTCATTATTTTTACAAACATTTCTTAAAAAAATCATAAAATGTACATTTATTAGTAAAATATTTTGATGATAGATCAGTAGCTTTATGAAATACCAATACAAATGCTGTAAAAATTTTAAAATTGTATCTCTAGTATCTTCTGAGAAAATGGGAAACAAAGTAGTCCAATTTAACATGGGCCCTTATGGGTCGTTCAAGTCCCCTTAAAGTAAAGGAGGGAAATGTAATTTCTTTACCTGAATCGATTGTCTGAACAAGTATGAGTGAAGTCAACCACCAACTCAAACGGCGAATGACAGAATGGTTTCAAAGTGAGTATAACATGATAAATCAGAAGATCACCATTTGTTTCCCCAATTCTAAAAAAAGAACAAACATTATTTTTGTTTGAGGCTACAAATTAGTCCTATTAAATTAGCTTCTCCTTTTACCTTTTGCACTTCATTTTTTTGACACTATTTTTTTCTATTTACAGAGATGTGAGTTTTCATTTACTCCACATTCAACAGTTTTTAAATGTTGAAATCTTGTTTACTAGTAGTTCTGTGAACGGTACACCTCGCTCGTTGAAATAACAAATGTGGTTTTGAGCTTAGGTTAAAAATAGTGTGCCAGTAATGAAGTAGAAGGTTTAGCCAGTGAAAATTATTTTGCAATTTATTTGTCTTCGACTCTAAATACTGTGTGGCGAAACAAAGAAATATAATGAATAAGATAATGTAGTTGGTAAAGGACTCCAGCTCGGTAAATGCGACGCAAAGCCAATCGGGCTCCTTAACTCAGCTCCCCTCCACAACTCACTACAGTCATAGCGGCCACACTGATGTAGCGCAGGAAAGAGCAAGACAGCAGGTAGCGCTCTCTCTCTCCTTCTCCATAAAATTATAAGGTTTTATGAATATATCTAAAGATAAAAGTATAAAAACATGGTTAAAATACAAAAACTTGGAACGATTTTTAACAAATTTGAAGTGAGCCATTTTGCGAGCTTACCGTTAGAGATACGAAAAAACATCAAGAATACAATTTTGTAGAACATCAAATTTGCTACTAGCAAAATTTTATTAGTTTTCAAATTGGACTTACGGTTAAGCCACAAATTGGCTTTGAAAAAAATCTTATACTGAGAGAAACGGTGCGGCCGCCATTTTTATTTTATTTAAGGGGTTAAAAATTAAAAATGGAAAAATCAATATATATACATGGCTCGACCTAGGAATAAGGAACATTCATGCAAAAAATCATGACAATCGGTTAAGGCGTTTGGCCGTAATCGTGAGACAGACAGGCAGACGAAATGCTGAACGGTCAAGCTAAAACGGAGACCTTGCTTCACTCAGTGAAAAAGGAACCAATTTGGGCAATGTTTAAAAGGGTTTTTCATTACACTGTTTTTTTTTAAGGTGGGGTTTCAGTTGTGGGCACAAGCAAGGAGTAGCTGTCGTTGTTTTGCAATGAAACTGTTAAGTGACTTCAGTGAACCATTCATTAATTTATTTATATTGCATGCGCCCCACGTTTTTCATTTTATATCTGACAAGCATTTTCATAGCTATTCAAAATACACAATCACAAATTTTCAGAACAATCTCTATGGGGTTATAAATCTATATGGGGTTATTAGTCTGTTTTAAAAATTGTAATAATTATTTTCTGCTTTTTAATACCTGACACAAAACGAGGGGTGTTATAAGTTTAACGTGTGTATTTGTGTGTCTGTGGCATCGTAGCTCCCAAACGGGTGAACCGATTTTTATTTTTTTTTTTATTTTTTTTTTTTTTGAAAGGTGACTTGATCGAGAGTGTTCTTAACTATGATTCAAGAAACTCAGCCGTTTGGGGTTTTTAAAATATTTATTAGTATTGTGTGAGTGAAATTATGCATTCGATTTTAAATATCTCGATGAGATTATGACACAGACATGTGGCAAATTTCAGGTTTATTTCAGTTTCTTTTCACCTGATCATATCTGACATAAAAAATGTTATACCTATCTACCAATTATATATCAATCTGTTTAATTGTTTTTTTCCTGGAAAATATAAAAATTATAACAGACCCAACAACAAAGTGAGGTAATATTGCATTGTCATCAAATTCTGAGCTATGTTTAGAGTTTTAAGTCTTTAGCTCATCGGTAAGTTAGTTTATAATCGATTGCCGAACAGACAGACAAGAAAGCGAGTTAATTATCGTATTATTATCTGAACCTATATTAAAATTTAATTGAATTTCTGTATCAATTCAAACATTCTTCATAACTTTATAACCAGTTTGAAGTACTGGAAACCTGATGTCACTTACTTGTATCTGCGAGCAATGTAGTAAAACACAGGATAACCTGCCTTGGATGTACCAGCTTGATAAAATATATTGAGCGATTTAATGCTCTTGAATTCTTCTTTCTCATGCATATTGTGCTTCACCATTATTTCTTCAAAGTTTGTACTGGACATGTCTATAGAACTCCAACGAGCGTAAGATGAAAATAGCAAGCTGTGGAAACAAAATTATATTGTAATAAGATTTCAACATTGAATTAATACAACACTCATACATTAAAAGATCCGCAATGCCATTGTCAATGTTAATGAAATACAAATAAACTAAGTAAAAATCCTCAGTTACTGAACAGGTGATGGAAACTAAAAAACACCAGATTATACTTCTGGAGGACAATACGATTGATCTGTGCAGAAAACTAAGTGGTTAGGGGATTGTCTTAGTATTGTCCAGAATCCATTTTGAAATTGGCATACTTTGGTTTCACCTCCAGCTGACTAATGGAATTGCTTTATGGGAAAACTCCTAAAAGCGTAAATTTAAAAGAAAATTAAAAACACTGTTCATGGTCAATACTTTTTATTTTATTGAACAGTTTTTTAAAGACACATTAGAATTTTAAAATTATATATTATATTTGTCTTTAGTTATATACATTTATTGTAAAATATAATAATATTTTCTATTTTAACAACGACTCATTATATTTGATTTTGAATTTATTTTGTATGTTATTTGTTTTTATCTATAAACTAACAACAAATAGTATTAAAACCTTCTTGTTATATTAAAACCTACTTCACTTGAAATGAAATGCAAAAATTCTTTATTTCACAACAACAATAGGCTAACACAATATGTGGTGAAATATTAATAAAATAGTAGTTAGTTGATTAGGCTGTCTGCTTGGTTGTGAAGTAATTTTCAAACACAACAACTCAAAGAAACTTAACATCTAATGAACTGCATGCACAAATTTGTTCATCTTAAAAAAAAAACTTTAAGAGGAACAAGTAACTTAAACAAAAATTAAAACTTGTATAGCATGCCCGATAAAAATACAAAATTAAATTCTTGAATTAAAGCTCATCTGTATTGCCATGCTTGTTGAGAAAATTTTGCAAGCCACACCCAATCGTGCCCATTTAAATACTTTGAAACGTCTTTCTTATAGTTCATGCGTTTTAAACCACCTAGATCTAAAATCCTCTAAAATTGGATGTTTTCCGATAAAATGAACTGACTTAAATTACAAAGAGAGCAATTATAATTTTGCTCCCTGAT
>JAGFPH010002342.1:74776-87682 GCA_018207615.1 Philaenus spumarius | reverse complement strand
AACTGACTTAAATTACAAAGAGAGCAATTATAATTTTGCTCCCTGATCCAAGTTTTATAATTTAAGTGAAGCAAATCCACCCTACCCATCCAATTAATTTTGAATTAAATTCCTCTTCAAAATAAGTCTACTTGATTTGTGTACAAAGAAATTAAATTGAATAGTACACTATACAGCTCTAGAATATTCTCTCTTACACCAGTGTAATGTTAACTAGGTTAGCAAATTATTGACACATACTGCGAGTCTACAGGTTTGTGCTCTGGAGGACCCAAGTAAGCCAACAACGTGGCCATCTTGTCAAACGGTCGTCTCCCAACTGCTTTATGATCTCGGCTACTGCTCAGGTAATCTCCTATACGCTCTTGATGATTCCAAAGTAAACGATGTAGTGCGAGAACATTCGCATCACTAATAAAGGACATAGAATGGGAGCCTTGGTCTTCAGTTTCACAATCCGAAGCTATTTGAATAAAGAACCTAAAAACAAAATAACACAACCATAAATTAAACTTGGTTCCAATATTAACCTTTTCAATGGAACACCCGTATACAGGGTGATTTTTAAGTATGGAAACGACTTTATATTGCGTAACTGAGATATACCTGGCGGAAGAAGCTTATTAAAAATCCAAAATTTTGGTGGTTCTGGAATATTCGTCCGCCATCTTGGATTCAAATTTATGTTTTTAAATGGGATGGTGGTCATGTGATACTTTATTTCAATGTGAAATTTTGAGAAATAAACTGATTTGTTTTGTTAATGATACCTATTGGCCGATATTAACACCAGTAGCTGAATTGTGGTTGGTAAATAATTAACACAGCCAATTATTTTGTTGTTTTATTGTTTATTTATTATTATTACTTTTTTTATTATTATCATGTCTTACCATAGTTTAAACTCAGTTATTAGATACTTTATAATTGAAAAATGCAATAAAATGGTTTATGCAGGGTGTTCTACCTTTTTTATTGCTAACATAATTTCCCCAAAATTGCAACATATCTATACATATAAATAAAATTGAAGTGGCTATTTGTGATTTCAAAACATAAGCTTTTTTCTAAGCTCGTATTTATTGTTATTCACACATTACCAAAACCTAAACACACATTTATACATTTTTTGTCTGTCTGTCTATTTGTTTGTCCGGGCTAATCTCAGGAATGGCTGAACCAATTTTGATGAAACGTTCATTAATAAGTAGAGGACTGTTCAGGGAATATTTTAGGCATCTTTTTATTAAAAAAATATTCAAAATTCCTGTTAAAAAATTTAAAAATTATGGACAAAATTAGTTATTTTGTGGACAAATGTTGGGGATATTGCATGTCTATTTCGATCTATGTCTTACATAGGTCACAGCTACCCCCACCACCCAATTGAGACCAAGTGCTTCTGTCCTAATCAATTATCATTTCCGTAAAAATTCCTATTAAAAAAAAAATGTAAAATTATAAAAAAATTAGGGATTTTGTGAAGAAATGATGGAGATTGTGCGTGTATATTTCGACCTCTGTCTTACATTTTATACAGTTCATAACTACCCCCACCACCCAAGGCAACTTATATCCAATTGCATCTGTCCTAATGAATCATCATTTTTATAAAAATAACACAATATCCAATAATATGTTTGCATTAGCATCACCGCAGGGGCAGAGCGATTTTTTCAATAACAGTCCAAAAAAAGTTATTGAAAAAGTATATAACCTAAATAAATTTTTCATCTTTTAAACTTAAATGAAATAAAATCCTGGCTTTTTAATCTATAAGAGTAGAGTTAAGTGTCTTCTTAACACAATAAATAAAACCATGTAAAAACTGGCATAAAATCAAATAAAATGAGGTTTTTACGACTACGCTCTAACTGTACATTACCTGCGACCAATCTCAAAATGAGCTCTGAGAAAATCATTGAAAGGTATCATATGCTGTTCCTTGCTGAATTCAACATGATTAGCAATGTTTTGCAGGATCTTTGACATCAACATAAGCCCTCGCTTCACTGGCTGAGGAACCACTTTGCCTACAATACCCATTTCCTGAGGGGAAACTGTAAAATACATTCAAATATATAATTGATCCAACTAAATAAACATAGACGTAATATTGTTAATTCAATTCTAGTATTTTTAGTTTTAAAGTAAACCTTTTAATTTCATGTTAAATGAAAATCACAAAACCAATGTCTTTTAAGCCGAAGAAGATGCCATAATAAACCTAGACTGAAAACCAGATTGTGAGAACAACCAACAGCATTCGGTGACTAGAAGCAAGTAGGGAACAAGATATCATGCTTTTAGTTAGGGACTTGAAATATTTCTGCCGGATACTGGGCTACTAGCCATACAGACAGTAAATTCAAAGATTATAGCAACTTTTCTGAACAAATACAGAAAGCAAATTAAATGCAGATGAACAAAGTAATGATTCTGGAGTGACAGCGTCTACTTCTAAACTAGTAGCTAATCTCGATCCCAAAGCTAATATGCTGCAATATGTAATTATTATAAGAAAATTTCTTCAACCGAGGCGAAATGCAATATTTGTAGTAAAGTTCTTAAAGTTAACATTACTTCAATTACTAAGCGGATCTTCTCAAGTGCTGGCAAAGTTGTAAATGAAAGACGAAGAAGTCTGTTGCAAGAACGCATCAATGAATTTATGTTTTTGCTTCATAATCTTACAACTTTTTGAACCAAAATAGTTAATCTTTCATTCATTTTGACTTTTTAGAAAATTTTGGATAGGTATTAGTTGTCAATGTTCATCTTTTTTTTATTGTTTAATTTTTAAAATTTAGTTTTATGATGATATTTAATATTAGTGCCTCATATTCTGCATATTAAAAATCATGGAAATAAATTTAAAAGTAATGGAAAAACAAAACCTCAACCCACCAAAAAAAAAACTCAAATTCTAAGGTTTTTCTAAAAACTTGATTTGACTTAAAAAATCACTTCCCGAACAGGCCTAATTTTTACTTTAGTTTTATATACTATATAAATTTTATTGTTGTGCTATGATACTATATAAATTGTTGTGCTATGGAAATTTCAATAATTACCAATAGCAGGATTGATGAAACGAAGAAAGATAACTGTTCCCACTGCACCGATGTTGTTTTGTGGAAGTTGTGGGAAGCGCTTACTTAGGACTTGATAGAGACAGTGACACATGCTGCGTAGCTGAGGTGGAAATCTGACAAAACAAACACATAAAATAAGTTTACCTTATTAATAATAAAGTCAAATTTGAAAAGATACTTTGGTCTGTAATTTTCAAAATATTGTTCACAAAAAATGTGATCTATACTACTGACCAATTCTTGGTACAACTCCATATTAAAGAAAAACAAATTTAGAATGTAAAGCTTATTTTCAAATTGGGATACATCTAACCCCCCCCCCCCCCCCATATCAGCTTGTAGGCCAAGGTGCCTGTTGGCTTCACCAACCAGATACAGTTCGGCCTCGAAGTCAGAGAAAAACTTTAGTGACTGAACCCCATCACTTTATTTTATAAGATTGTCATACGGAAACATAATATAGAAATGCAAATGTTTTATTCTCTCCTACACAACTTAAGAGTAATGTGTGCCAAGTTTTAGGTATCTAGCTTCATAGCATGTTAGAACTGTCTGGACCATTGTTGAACCTTCTGAAATTCTAGAACATTCAGGATATTGTGGAAGCTTCTAGAACATTCAAGGCCAACCTCAGCCCCTTCGGCACTCGATTCCCAACGGCTTCACTGACTTCTCATAAGAAGTCCATAGTCCAGTGTGCTCCTTTCGGTTTGAAATCACCGAAATCAACCCTTGCAGTTTTAAACCAAAACCTTCTTTATGGATAGAAGATGTATCACTACAGGCTGCAGGGGTGGATTGGGGAGTTATAACAGCACTCATGGACAACCAACACTTACATTTATTAAATACTGTATATTGATTATTTCCTTTATTCCTTTAACATTCTACTCATTTATATTTTAGTTCTCCTACTCTCTTGTTCAGTTTTGTAAATAAATTAATCTATTAATATACATTTTAATCAGTTGATAGTAGATGCAGACGCCTGGTGACTATTCAAATAAAACGCAGATTTAAATTTGTTAAACAGTAAACTCACTTGTCAGCGGAAGAAACGATTGAATCAAACACTTTCTGTGTTAGCATTATCAGATTTCTTCTGTTGTCATCAATGTCTTCGTTCGGTCCCAATCTGAAAATAAAGTATTACAGAATTACACATTTTAAGTTTATAAATACAGTAGAGCGTTGATAATCCGAACGTCAATAATCCGAAACGTCAAAAATCCGAACACGTTCTGAGGCAACCCCTGCAAAAATTTCGTTTTCGTAAATTCCAATTATTGCGTCGTTAAAAATTTCACAAAAATCTTCATCGCAGTTTGACAGTATTAGTGTCTCTTTTTAAACACTTCTTAATACCTGCTCTCACACGCCCTCTGTCAGTATTTTCACTGTCACGCTAATAAACTGCTTTAGCGATAGCAGTAAACGTACAGAAAGTTTATTCATTTCTCGTTGTGTAATCATTATAACAGTGTATCGTACATACAGTAGTGTACTGTACAGTATTTTTTTTATTTTTCGTTTGTGTTAACTACAATGTACAAGAATTTTAATTATGTACTGTACTGTAATTGAGAGTTACATGTGTAATCATGTTGGCCCTACTGTGTACGTGCAGGTTCATCTAAATCATAATATGTAAGTAGTCTTACATACTGTATTGTAATTACATTACCGCTTGTACTGTTAAACCACTTTAATCGATTAAAGGGCATAAAATCGACTAAATCGCTTTTTCTTGGTTGTTTTCAAAAATCCGAACAAATTGATAATCCAAACCCCCCTCGGTCCCAATTAGTTCGGATTTTCGAAGCTCTACTGTAAATAGCTTGGTAATTCTGTCCTTCTAGTTTAGTAAGAATATGTTAAACTCTGTTATGGAATACCATAATAATTTAGAATTGTCAGTATAGATTAGATTAAGTAAGTTGAACGATTAAATTTCACATAAACATCTAGCTAATTTACTCAAATTTTATCAAAATATTGCAAATAGTTTTAAAGGTTTTTTCCTTAACATATTGTCTGACAGTTAATAAGACAACATCATTCAACCTGAGATAAAAATGAAAGAAAATAATGATTTTGCTTCACTTGTAACAAGAAGACAGTTTGATAACTTTAGATATTTATTCACAAAATAAACCGTCACACCAGCCATGAAGAAAGCTTTTATACTACAGTTTTAAAATTGTAGATTTAGTTTTCGCCTTAAATTTTAACATAATAATTTAATTTATAATGTAGCAGGAAAACCCCAAATCTAATTTTTTGCCTTTACAAAAGTAAAGAAGCTTTTACCTAACCTAACACAGGCACAAATTGTAAGAGGATTGGAAAAATATTTATGTGCAAATGATTTGTTTAAAATGTGATATTGGATCTGGCTGCTTAAAAAAAGTGATATCCATAACGATGGGTAAATATCACAAAATAAAGACTGTTCTGGGTTACTAAAGAATATTATACCATCAACACCATTAGGAGTGTACAAGATTTACTTTTTGAATTCGAGACGAAAACAAGATGTTGTTTAATACAAATTATCGAGATCAAGAAAAAGATGAGAGATGAGGTTTAGAAATAAGTGAGAAACAAGAACTTATTAAATACAATTCATAAAAAAAGAGAATAGTGTTTTAAGGACAAGAATGAACCAAAATTTGCATCTTGAGTTGAGCGGGAGAAATATCAAATACCTTTTTACATTATTGACAGAAATATTATATGTGGAGAGTAATTATGAATAAGTTAACCTTCTTTCGATTTGTTATTGCTACTAAGTTTATAAAAGATATTACAACTATAATGTTTCGCATAGATATGTACTTTAACAGTTGACTATTGATTAAATATCCCATATTTTGAATCACATAGAAGATGGCATTACTAACCTAGCAGGATCCACTTCCAGACTCCTAGCTGTATCCTCAATCAGTGGTCGCACTAAAGGTTCCAGTAGACTTTGTAAATAACAAGCACCGTATATCTTGAAACAGAAAGCCATGATCTTTGAGCCGAGAGAGTTCCCACGGAATAACGTCTGCATACAATCTGATACTTCTACTTCTCTGTAGAACATGTTCCAGAGTAGAGGTGACAAGAGGTGTTTAGCATCAAACAATGTCACAAACACTCGAGCTAATTCATCCTGTAATCATAAACTGACAATATAGTGCGACTTCATGCAATAGCATAAATTATTGAAACAGTTGTACAGCGTAGAATATAATGGTGTAGTTTAGTTAGCTGCACAAGACATAGACTCAAGAGTATGAACAAATTCTGTTAGTGGTGTCAAAATTGACTTTTTGAATTCGAGAATAGAATGGGATGTTGTTTAATACAAACTATCAAAATCGAGAAAAAGATGATAGATGAAGTTTAGGAAAACGTGAGAAATGATAATTTATTAAATACAATTTATTGAGATTGAGAAAAAACAAGATTAGTTTTTTAGGGACAAGAGCGAGAAGTTGAGAATAAGAAATATTAAATACCTTTTTATATCATTAAAAGAAATATAATATATGTGGCGAGTTAATTAATAAGTTAACCTTCTTTTGATTTGTTATTGCTACTTAAGTTTATGAAAGATATCTATAAAAATAAATAAAACTAAAGTGTCTGTGATTTTAATATGGTTATTCACCCTTTACCAAAACCTGTGGCTTTAGAGTCGATCATTGACATAACAAGAAGATATGAAAAAGAAAAGGGTAAGAGAAAACATTCAATTATCTATGCAAATGAAGAGAAATGGAAGTAAGCCAAACACTGCTGGGTCTTGGCAGGCCATAATTATGGTTGATGGTTGTTTCAGACTGGACAAAACACTCTGAAATATACCTCCATCTGATGGAACTGGTGAATGATACTCTGCCAAAAGTCTGGGGAGAGAAGCAGGAAACATCATTCCATGCCTCAGGTGAATGGCACCATTGAGGCAGCAATATCTAGGACAAGGGTAACCTGACACCAGTTATGTAAAAGGGTTTTGAGAAAGGGCTCTTCGTAATAACCTGGGCAGATTAAATGTGAGCTGCCGTTTGGTAGATGGGGCAAAAAGGACTATTTAGTTTAGGTGCAATTTTTCTTGGTAACAGGTCACACATCACTTCCCAATAGCAGTAATAGTCAATTGTGTAAAAAATCAAAATGTATTTTACTGTTGAAAACAACAGAGAAGCATATTTAAATATTTATTATAAAATAATTTTAGTTTTAACAAATTTCAGTGATGTAACTAAGATGGTTGGAAAAAGTTCATTATTTTGTGCAGTTTAGCATTTTGTAATTCAATATTGGTTTTTATGATAAAAATTCAAAACTAAATAAACAAAATGGCGGAAGTGTGGAAAACTATGGTTTTGTCAAAAGATATTGTGGATAAACTCACCATCTGTGATGTAGTAACCACATTTGCCAAAGCCATTGCGATTGGTAACTCTCCTTTATCACTTATCATGGTCACAAGCTGCACCAATTGCTCAAATCTATCAGCTAGTACAGTCTCGGCCAAGGTATCGAATTCAGTTCCTTGTTGTAATATTTTGGTCAAAACTTCCATGAAAGCCGCTCTGGTCTGTAAATCTTGGTTATATCCTAAATCTGAAACAATATAAAAAAAACTTTATAGAACTCAGCTAGAAAAGACTAAAGAAAATAAGTTGAGAAAGGCAGCAACAACAAAGTGTTTTAAACTTACTTGAGAGATTAAACGCTTACCTATGGAATGCATAAGTCCACTGTCAATGTTGGCAGACAAAAGGTTTGACATGGCCTGGATTGTAGCATTATGTAAAGTATTTAGTTTACTAGCGTTCACTCTTTGCCTTGATACATCTTTATCAAGGTCTTGTGCATCTGTACAATCATTCAGGAGGTTCATAAACAGTGTGAAATATCTGCAAAACATCCGTTACAAAACAATCGTCATTTATTGAGTTGAATTAACATAGAAACACAGTTGTATACTCTTCATTCTACAGGTCTTCTAAATTTGACCATTGGTGATAGCTGATAAACTTGGTATAACAGATTACAAATGCAGTATGTATGATGGGCAAACAAATCAGTTTAGACACTGTAAGATTTCATAACATCATACCCATTAATTTATAATATTTCTATGTTAAACATATATCTCATATATGTCTCTCAAGCACAACCATAATTTAGTATTTAATCAAAAGCCTCTTATTTTACTGTACATGTTACTTTATATGGTAGTCAGAAAATAACAGTTGCAATACATAATATAATTAATAAAATAAATAATATACTATAGATTTCCTCTCACAAACAAATAAATGGTATCAAGTGAGCTGTGAAGGATTGTGTTTGTGTATCAAGAATAATAATTATTATAATATAATCAGATGGAAAACTTTGTTTCAAGTGATGTGAACCCCTAGACTAGCAATAATGATTTTAAGATGGAGGGAACTGTAGTGGTTTAAAATATTTAAATTTAATGATGTCAACAGTTAAATAAAGAGTTTTCCTACCATATTACCAAACAAGAATAAGTTATAAATATCAAGAGCCCTCAGAAATATCACTACCTTGAAGAATTTAAAAATAATGTTGATATTTCAATGCTGAAAGAAGAAATTAAGGATCAAGACATTTTTAGATTTTGGTGAGATCTTTCTATGTACCATATCATCAAGATTTGAACTATTTCTAATGAACTATGCCATTTATTTATTCCAATCATTGAAAGAAACATTTTAATTATTTTAATGTGACTAATAGATTTTAAATTTTGGACCAAATATCTGATAAAAGTTTATAAGATTCAATTAATAATTCTTTGCCTGTTTCTAATGAGGTTAAACTTTAACAGTGCTTATTTATTGATTAAATTAATATTCAAATATGCCCTCAAGTTTGTCTGAGCCCTAAGAATTCCACACCTTGTAGCTATTAGATTTTTTTTTTTTTTTTTTTTTTGCTTTCCATGCCACTTTGGGCCTTTCGGCTAACGAGCATGTTTTTTTGGGTTTTTAATATTTTATGGTCCCCCGCGGGATTTGAACCCGGTGTAGCTATTAGAGTTCTCACACCTATGTAATAACATATTTGAACATTTGGATATATTTATTCATCATATAATACTGATTTGTTTGCTATATCAAATAAAATGAATTGTTCATTTTTTGCCTCATGAAGTTAAACTTCTTTCATACTACATATTTAGGCTATATAGAAACTAGACCTAGGCCCTATATAGAATTAGACACTAATGAGTTTAAGAAGAATTTCATCCTCAATCTTAGTTAATATCAAGTATAGTATATAAAACTAAATAAGAAAGAAAGAGACAATACCATAATTAGACCCAAGTAGCCTAGATGTAGAATATACTGCTGAGTACTGCCTACTTACAGTTTTTGGGTAATCGAAGCACATGTTAGTGAGATACTTATTTATTTATTGCATTTGTTAAATAAAAGATAGTAATTTAATAACACTTGAAATGAAACCACACTACATCACACATAAAGAATACTAGGATTTTTTTCCAAATCCCAGTGCTCTAAAAAGTATATTTGGGAAGATAAATGGGGTACTTTTAGAAAAATTTCAAATTTTACCATAGGTCAAGTGTTACATATATTTGAGTCTTTTATTAAAAATAAACATTCTGAAAAACATTTTACTTGTGTCCTCATTTTAAGATGGCGACCCTTAATAAATACACTTTTTTTAAGTGAAAACTTCTTTAGGTGTACAGAGCATTTTTTGGATTAAGTAAAATATACAAACTGGTGATATCTTCTTCATTGGTTTACACACACACTAATATAAACCAGAAGTTTAATATAACAGATGATCATAAAAGAAGAAGAAATAGACTAAATAAAATAGGCAGTGCTAAATTCAAAGGCTTAAACTCAATAGCTGTATGGGGTTTAGCCACGTCATGCTACTGATGAAATAGACATTGCACTTTCTAATTTTAGCACATTATTTATTTAAAGCAATCTGTTAAATTTGGTAAATAATGCTCATTAAAAAAAATACTATATTTAACAGCTCATAAGTTTCATCAACCATACAAAATCTAACAATACAATTTTAAAAGTAGCTGTCAAAACGTTTGAAACACAATATTTGTATAAAGTTTTTATTTCTATTAACACATAAGAAGATCGACTTACTTTAGGAAAAGTTGACTTTTTGCTTCCATTAGATCACCTCGATCGGATTCTTCTGGTTGTAACGGTAGACCACGCAACAGAGCAGCGACGGCTTCCATACAAGCCTGATCCAAGTCTCTGTAAATACAGACAGTATAATATGTATATACAGTGATATTGAATAGATTACAATTTTGATATTATAAAGTAGAAACTAATTTTAATTGATTCTTAAAACATTTAACTGGAAAACAACCATGTGCCAACACAAAGTGCGTCGGTAATGATTTAGGGTTACAATTATAATTGTATCTCGTTTTCCAGATAATATTGCTACTCTATTACTCATGATTGCTTTGATAGCTCCAACAAACCTATGAATGTATGTATGCAGTATTAAATGTGGTGTTTTACTCAATCAGAAGCTACATTACACAACTTCAACTTCTCCATATAGTAAAGTAATGATATAGGTGAATGTCACAACTGCTTGTTCCAGTCTGTGTATATTGTTTTACAGTGTCTAGGGTAATAAACCAAGTGACACGTATATGCGACGCTCGCTAGCGAACGTGTTAAAGATAACAAGAAAGGAAATCATAAATTAATATCCTATTTGCAATTCAAGTAACACAAAACACTTTCACTTTTATACCTTGTAGGATTTTCCCCTTGGTTTCAAATATATTATTTTTTTGCTGTGCATGTTGCCTCATAACAGACAGTCAGAAGCACAGTATATCAAAAAACTGCTTTAGTCTTGAGCAATTTTGCTGTTGAAATCGTACGCAAGACATAAACAACAAAAATTCTCTTTCTATTTTCGACTTTCATCAGGGTTTACATTTCTGTTTAATACTAAAAAAAAAAACACAAGCAGCATAAACACAACAATATATTTCGCATGAAATAATACAATTGAAGACTAACCTTGTAATGGAAGTGACATCTCCCGAGCTGGGTGGAGCTATCTGGTGTGAAGTACCCATAACCCAGTCTGTCAAATATTCCACTAATTTGTTACGGAACTTCATTTCCTGACGGAAGGCCAAGTCGTCCCTTCTAGTCATCATAGCTTCGACGAGTTGACAGAGTTTTGTCTTTATATGAATAGCATGAACTGTCATGTCTAAATGCCTCACATACCTAAACAAAAAATGTATATATTGGTTTAAGAGAGTTTCTCACATAGTTTTCATGTGTTTCACAAGAAGAAAGTTTGCTTTTAAATACCAATTTCCAATAATTGTTGTTGACAATATTCCTCCATGTATGACCAGTTGGATAGGGAAATAATGTTAAATTGGTATTAAAAACGGGTCAGTTACTTTGATGAATTTAGAGATAAAGAGCCTGCACATGGGTGAAAGTTTGTGCTATCATTTTAAAATTGTTTTTAATTATTTGAGGGAAAAAATAAGAAAATAATAAATACGGATAAAAGTAACACAAAAAATAATTTGACCACGCTGACGTGAGTTGAACAAATTTCCAAAATTAAGTTTATAGGCCTATGTTTTAGGGTTTCAACCAACAATTTGGGAAATAGGTCTATTCATGACAGTGCTGAATAGCTGCAAAATGGTTCGCACACCATTCCGCATGTTGGAAGTACCTTCAATACACAATGCATTGCGTGCTTCGCACCCCATTCCGCATATTGGGAGTATCTTCAATACACAAAGCATTGCGTGCTTCACACGCCAACCCCCATATTGGGAGTATCTTCAATACACAATGCATTGTGTGCTTTGCACGCTAATCCCACGGTAGAATCCACCACATGGCTTTGAACCGGGTACTTCTACGGTATTTTACATTTTGATCGATTTTGGGGGAACCAAGCGAGCTATAAGGTCGCGTAAAAAAACAAAATGTACAGAATAACATCCTACATTTGTATTTGTAGAAAAAATTTAAAAACAAATTCATTCTCGTAGGAAAAACCTCAAAAAATAGTTACTTCCGGTCAAAAACGTGCTTCTGATTGTTGGATTTTTTTTGCTAACGAACTCGTCCGAGCGACGTAGACAACCAACATGTGTAGGCCTACCAAATTTGAAAAAAATCTGACTTAAAATGCGGCCGCTAGAGTGCGAACAAATATACATACATATATATATGATTTTTAATGACACCCAAAACGTGTTCTGAGGACCATGATCGGTGCTCATTTGCTACTCCCGACCTTGGGTCTTACCATAAGGGCTACTGCAATAGCTCATTTTTCCTATGGAAATTCGCTAACAAGGTAATAGCTTTAAAACTAAGAGGTACAGTGCAAATAAGAATATTTTAATTTAAAAATCCCATTTCGCTTGGATTACAAGGGAAAGTTAATTTTAAAGTTCCCACAAACTAAACATTAAACAAATATATTTTGCCTATGTGTTAATCGATGCTGTTATCAAATAAAATTGTTTAGTCTAATGATTTTGCTAATATTTAGAATATTATACAAGGTTGATATTGTGTCTATTATGGGAGTAGTGAATTATGTAATACATGTGAGTTTCAGGGTTTTTAAACATCAAAATAGTAAAATAACGTAAAAAGGGTCATAAGGTAAATTTTGGACATTAGCCTAATTTAAAAGATTTAGTTATTAACAAGTGCAACGAAAGTCTAAGTGAATCAGAATCTACGTGGCCAAA
>JAGFPH010002342.1:57951-71590 GCA_018207615.1 Philaenus spumarius | reverse complement strand
AGCATTTTATTTTTGATTTAAAAACATAATTTTTTTTATTTTTTGAAATTTTTACCGAACCTCATTTTTTTTAACACATTATACTTAAATTATTTTTATTTTTGCAACGACTATCGTTGCAAAATGGCGCCCAACGTGGGGCTGAAAAACAGAAGAAGCTAAGTTCATTATACTTAAATTATTTTTATTTTTGCAACGCCCAATCGTTGCAAAATTCATAGGAGTTTTTGTGACCTGTGTCACAAATATCTCGTAACACCATTAATATCAATGGAGGACTTTTGATGGTTTTTTTAGAACATCATAATCAAGGTGTATATAAAATTTCAGTTGATTGGAAAATATTACTGGAATATGATTTTATTTATCCAAGAATAATAACAAGCAGAAAAATGTATTACATTAAGAAATTATTGTTCTTTCAATCAGTACAAAATTGGACTTACTGAGTAACTGGGCAATACTGGACATCTTGGCTCGCATTGGGTATACCACTGCACTTGCGAGGATCTGTAGGACCAACTACAGGCCTAGTTGGGGATTTACGTTGAAGACATACGCCACCAAGGGCGCATAGGAACCCAGTCATGTTTGCCCATTCATTTATTTGGTCCTAGAAAAAAATACATAATACAAATTAAAAGCTTCATTCAAATTAAACCACAAATTCACTTGATCTGGATGCAACTCAATACAAGAAAATTATGGCCAGTTTAAATTACAATGTAACCTAAAAATTTAAACTTAAAAAAAGTGTTATTAATCCTTGGTTTGTAGTGGACATACCAGACAATTTAATTCCAATCATTTGTTATTATCCATCTATTTCCCCAGCTGATTGAAAGCTGGAAGTTGTCATATTGTACCAAAACACATATTTTTAACTTTGGAGACATTGTGCGAACATTCAACACAATAATTCCAAACAAACACATTTATTAATTTACTCAGAATTGTTTGGTTTTTTGGACAAATACCAGAATTTGTATGAAACAAGTCAGATAAAACTCGGGATTGTTGCCAAAACAGACTAACAATCTATCAGTACCTACTCTAAAAAGCTGTACCTTTTTTTCTGTGTACGAGATGGCATCATAATGAATAAAGAACATTTCTATATCCATTTATAGCGATATTTCAAAGTTGAAACGAATTACGAGCTCATATATAGATAATTACGATCCGTTTTTGAGATTATGTTGTATCCTACGATTGTCTGTGTTGATTTTTAGTCAGTTTTATAATAAAAAATAGTTTTATAACCTTAATTTTGATATATAATAGAACAGTACCTTATATTGTTCCGTCAGTGACCTTTTTTTGTTTATTTATATGACACGTTTTGGGACGTTTCTACCAATAAATAGTTCAACCACGCAGCTGAACCGCTAACGTAAGTTTAGCGAATCTCCAAAATTACCCCCTTCATCAGAATATCTCGTGAATGGAGATCGTCAAAACATTAAGTACAAAACACACAAGCACATAAAACAACTTAATTTTAAATATAAAATCATCAGTTCTTTCAATATTAGTTTATTAAGTTTACAATCAAATTTGTAAACTGCCTACCTTCTTGCCAATCAAATGGCCTGGCCTACTGTAAACAATTTGTATTTTTTTGTTATATATTGGGACAAATGAAGTGATTGTGGTTTGCTATTTGAATCTGACAGTGTATTTAATAATTATGAAAATAGTGATATAAATAATATATTAGTCATAATAGTGTCACTGATACAACTCCTGTGATTTAGATTTACGATAGGCTAGATAGAAAAATATACGTAAAACCTGTTCTTCTATTAATTGCTTGTATTTTTTAAATTTTAAGAATTGATTAAGCTTTTAGGGCATGTAACAACAATCATAATTAAATCTCATTTAAATCAATTATTTAATTCAAACACATATTGTAAAAATAAATTTATAATTTCTTGTAAAAAATATATTTTATAAAATATTCAGATTAATCAGGAATAGAAAAAAAAAAAAAAAAAAACAACTACTAATTGGATTTAGCTGATAAAAGGTATTTTTTCAAAAATTGTAGTTACAAAATCAACTTATAGCAAGTTTTAATGTAAAGTCGGGTAATTTTCCAAATAGCCTTGCCCAGTTTCATTTACCATTGTAAATCAACATGCCTTCCACAGGGTTTATGATCAGTCAAAACATATAAATCTATAATATGTAACATGCAGTTAGCCCTTTTGTACAAACAAGTGCTGTAATCCAAACTAAAACTAAAGTCCACTATGAAATTGCATCATGGTATTAATCTTGTCTTAAATGCTGTAGTTGCTGAAGTACTGACCCACCTCTAACTCGTGTTCAGAGTTCTGATGAGAAGCTCTGCGTTTACCAACAGATCTATGGAAAGGTTCCATCTGTCCGTCTTCCATTTTAGCTTTGGGGTAAGATGTCAATAATTTAGTAGAACCTTCCCAGTTACGGAATGTTTCTTCCCAAGCCTTAAAAAAAGACAAATTTTAAGATTAATAAAAATATATCTGGAATCAGATCACCTTTATATCCTAGGACTTGCTGTAGGATACTTTGATGAAAACAAATAATAGACAAATAATGATGGATGGACGTAGCTAATACATGGACAAGTTAACATTTTTAATAGAAAATATGTGAACTACGGTTTCACAAATACTTTTAGCGCATGCCTCTATGAAAAAAGAAAGTACAGTAGAGTTCTGCTATTCCAAACTAATTGGGACAGAACACTGTTCGGTTTAGCGGGAATTCAGAATAGGCGGATTTCATTAATAATATCAACGTATTGACTTGTTAAGGTGTAAATTAAGTGCAGGGACATCTGCTAGTGTCAGCTCTATACAACAGCGTTGATCGGATTGGAGGAAATCGAGGAAGAGGTAAGCGCTCAGATTGAACTTAAATCATACATAGACGCGCCAAATGCTCTTGACCTCGCTTTAGTGTAGGTTTACACCATCCCCGTTTTTACCTTCCGTTGCGTTGCGATTCCATTAACACCGCATCACCTTGAAAAAAGATCGAGAAAAAAATAAAATTCCTTCGATATAACGAAAACGGATGAACGCAACTGGCAGGTGGTAACAACACTACTAGTACCTAGCTGTTGTATCTGATCCTTCCTTCTTTCTGTATCCATTTCACCGGGCGCTTGTTGCTGCAGCTTCCTTCCCGCAAAACAGATGGAAAACGTGAAGAAACAAAACCAGCTTTCATTCTAATTTGGTTTCAGGCGTGTTAATTAAGCTTAGACTCTATGTATGTCTCTATTTAACTTATTTGTATAACAATAAATGTACGTTTTTTCATGAACGTCTTTTTAATTTCTTCTGTTTTTGTGTTTAAAATTCAGTATTTTTTCAGAACTCTGTTTATTGTCAAAATAAATAAAGGAGTTGTTGCAGTAAATTGAATTGAATAATTTTAATTACAGCTGCAATTTGAGTTGTTTTGAATGGTTTATACATTTACACACTTTTTATTTTAATAACTCATAACTGCCAGGTCTTTAATTTGTCATACATCAATTTAGGTAATAGATTTTAAATTTATCATTTTTATAATCATTCAACTAGTTCAGAAAACTTTAATTTATCTTGTTTTCACTCTAGAATATGTTATATAAAAAGACTAGAAATCAAATTAGAGACTTTTAAAACATTTATAAGAAATGTATGCCTCAATCCAGCATATCTTATCAACGAGATAGAACCTATATTGATTTTTTTCTCACTATAACTCAAAAACATCAAGATGTGGCACAACCTTATACATTTTATGTTAGTAAAAATATGGTTTATAATTTAAAAATCTTATCACATTAATTATAATTTCTCCCTTTACTTACAGGCTGCACTCCATTGTTGCAATGGTCAATTTTACGTAGGAGTGACATGATTCGTTTCTGTAAAGCTGCACGGCCTGAAATATAAAATCATCCTAGTAAATATACAATGCTTTTAAACATTACATTAAGGAACTTGTATTTCTTGAAAAAAATTAAACACTGATAATAATAGTTTTCATAGTCACTTTTAAATTGCGTTCGGTCATGCCATTATTATGCAATTACTATTATCATTTTTATAAAAAGTTTTGAAATTTAATTTTGTAGATAAAAGAAAATTCACTAATATTGAATTTAGATGCTCAGCAGAAAAGAGCAGTTTCTGAAACAAAGAAAAATTATATGGATTTCAATATGTCTACATTTAAAACATGAATATTCATAATATATAATTAATGATTTAAGATATTTGTCTTACAAATGAATGCCATTTTAAAACTGATAGTTGCATTGTAATGAGATTTTGTAAAACATAGTAAAAATCTACAAAATTTTAAATCCAAATCTGTTTATTTATGCAGGATTGTACCCATTCTAAAAACAGAAGAAATCTGATGCTGAATCAGGACTACTTTATCCCGGTTTTGAGGTCTTAACTCGGAATGCACATGGAACTCGAGGTATGCCCACCAAATGTCAGGGACGCGAGGAGGGCGGTTCAGTATTTAGAGATCAGATGTCTATCTCGCTCAGTGGCATTGCTGGATGTTGTACGGATGAAATCAAAGCTGATTGTGCAGAATGTTGATTTATTCATGCCTAGATGCACACATTTAAGTGAACAAATAAGTTTGGACTCTGTTTCGCAGACATCCTAGTTTTCCTGTGTTAGCAGGAGTAGGTGGTTTCTTTTTCATTGCTGACCCAGTTGTGTTGAAGTTTCCTACCCATCTGAAAATGAATTGTGATCAGGAACATGTCGGTGGTCTGGGATATTGAAATGGAATGATGGGTCTGCATCATAGAGTTGTTATTTACCTCTGTAGATCAAAGGTATGGTGCTCTAGGGCCCACAACATAACAAGAAGACCAGGCTTATTCCTCCACTCTCTGAGGGTCTTACAAACAATGCTCTTTAATAACAGATATTGCTTTGCAAACCAACTACAGGAAGTTTGTTTTCTACCAATATGAATCCGAGGATAGGTCTGATATTTAACTTGTGAATACTTACAGTACTGGCTACAAAATTTAACTTAAGTAATCACTGAACTACAGCAATACCAATACATTTTTTTAAAACTATTTTGATTTAACTATAAACTACAAACAAAAAAACAAACAACAGTAATCTTTTTGAAACAAATAAACAAACTACCTCAAACAAATAAATTATAGCTCACCATCTAAGCTATGTTCACGGTAATATACCCTGGAATCTCCGCTGGCTGTGTGAATAAATACAATCAACATTTACGATCACATTTTGAAAAAGTACAACTAACTATTTATGTGATCGGTCACAACTCAACTGGTGCTTTCTTCAGTAACACACTTTCTTCACTATCTTTGAATAAGTAATACGATTTAAAAAATAATTAAAATAGTATTATGAATTCAAATGTAAAAAGAAGGCAGTCAAGGCCGCCTTTGACACATTTTTGTATAAATACTATGTAGTTACATAAGATAAAAACATATTCAAACCCATCTAATGATGATTTCCCTCCTTCAAGCCCATAAATTGCCCCATAAATTGCCTGGTTTGTTTTTGTTCATAATACATTTAATACATTTTTTAATTGATATTTGAATTTTATTTCAACATTGATGAGATTCCTGTAATAATTGTTATGGAATCTTAAGAAAATTGTGATTGAATCAATTTCCATTATTTTATAAGCCCAATATTTAATTCCACCAAGTAGTGTCACGCAACAAACATATCATTAGTAATATCAAATAATATTACATTTAACTTTTCAATTAGAAATATCAAACACGTGTGTAGGGTACCCGCTAGGCCCCGGAGCACATGTTATATATTATTAGTCTTTAAACACTACTACTACCAATCCTGTACTACAAAAATCCTATTGTTAAAAAGTTCTGTATAAATTGTTTAACTGTAATAATTAAACACAAAAATCAATATTTACATTTTATACACTGATGAACAATACAAAATGTTATTAAATTTCTAACCAAATTAAATATTTTATCATTTCTCAAGGTGAGTTGCTTATGTCCTACAAAAGTAATTATTTTAATTTGTTGTGACTTCTACATCATTTGCTTATTTTGACAAACACAAGTGTTATTTTTTTCCAATACATAAGTGGCTTATGTGACAGCTTGTATGAACTAAGCTTACTAATTTAGATTCATCTAAACAAAGTAGAAATTGGTCGAGGTAATGATTGAGGCAAATTAGAAACGGTTAACCAGGCATCAGTATTTATAAAATATTTATGAAATTTAAAGGAAACGCAATCCAAATATGATTTGAACTAATTAGATGCATCGACTATCGTGTTTTATTTCAAACTCAATGTGAATGTCCGCGAAAGAAATGTCTGAATACAGTTTGAGCTAATTTTAACATTTAAACGTAGTCAAAGCAAGAATACAATATGCACTAGTTTTATGAATTACTGGCGCCCCTTAAAACATAATTTAAAACAAAACGGCATTAGAAAACGACAACCAACGATGGCTATAAAAATTACTGTAGAAATTCATAGAATATGAAAATTTTTGAGCTATGCCATTGGATTAAGAATTTAGAAAGATTAATTATTATTAAAATCTCAAGCAATTGGCAGAGTTCGAAGACCCAACCCTAATTAAAACATACCATCCTAAAGTTAATGTAAAACGAGTTTTATTTGATTTAGTCCACATATATAAAATTAGCATTTTGAGTAGATTATCTCTCACATACACTGTGCAATCTTGGATGAATGCAATAGCTATTTTGAAATATAACTGACCGGTAGTAAGAACTGTTGAAGCTTGAGCTAGTTCTTGGTAAAGATGGTAGTTTGGTAATAGATGTGTTACTGTAACTTCCTCAGGACCACATCGGATGTCTGACTCTTCACATAATAAACTGAAGCAAGACATGGCGACTAGCACCGCTTCTATATCAATACTCCAGAGGTACATGAAGAATACAACCTAAACATGAATGTTAGACAGTGCACATTTAACAAAAAGTACATACAACTATAGAAAATGTTAAAATAATATATCATGTATAAAAAAGGAAATCCACCGAGTAGAAATCTATAACTTTCAGCAACTGTTTCAGTTTATTTTCAAAGACCTTGACTTCCATTGGCTCTTTAGGAAGTCTCAAATGCCTCTGAATTTGTGTTATTGCTTGCAAAAATCATACTTACTTCGGCTGTTATGTGAATGTACATCAATTTACAACGGGAAGAGCTCTTAAACTTACAGCTTATAAAATGAATTCTAATTGAAGTGCATTTGAAGACATTCGCAACCACTAACATTGAAATTTGTTAAAATGTACGGTTTTTGGGTAGTTTAGGTTTGAAATTTTCAAACAGCTGCCATTTTGAAACGCATGGATACAATCGCTTATTTTTATTAAGATAGATCATGGTTAGGTTAAACTTCATGCAAAGTTTGAACTCATTCGGTCAAACATTTCTCTAAATATGAATTATTTTATTTTGTAAAAAAAATGGCGGATATCTGGAAAACGAAGGAGTTCCAGACCTATGTTCATATGAAAAATTGTTCTTATTTTTAGCTGTTTAATTCGTTCCTCCTCTAAATTAAGAACAAGAGATCAACTTTAAGTTTACAATATCTATTAAATAAGAAAATATACCTCCAATTTAATGTTGGCTTGTTTACAGATGGCAATATGGCTTCCAACGTTTGCATACTCTTTATGCCTGGATAAGAACTCATTACGGCAAATAAGAATTTCTCTCAGCCACTTCAATATATCAGTATAGTTTACAATTTGATGTTGGATTAATTTTTGAGAAATAGAGAATAACACCTGCGAACTGCAACAACAAAAAGACAATGACTAAGACTAAATCCATTCATATTTTATTATATTTAAAATTGTACAGTTAATTAACTTTTTTTATCTAATACAACTAATGATACAATCATTAGAAAATTACAACAAATACTGTCAAATTGTGATAATATGTCGGCATGGTCAATAGTTTATCAGTGCTGCTTTATCAAAAGTTCAACTAAAATTTTAATATGGTTAATAACAAGAATGCATGAACAATTACAAACTAGTATTATTAGTGTTATAACTAGTAATAAATTTATGTTACATGAAGGTCTGAACATTTTTACTAACCTACAAGTAAATAAACTAATATTATCAGTAAATTTAACAAGGTACTGTTGGATCATACCCAGTAATAATGTAATGTCTTCAATAGGCCTGTGCGAGCCTAGATTTTTGAGTTCGAGCCAAGCCGAGCCGAGCCGAGCTTTTTATATAGCTCACGAACTCGAGCTTTTGACGAGCCGAGCCTTCTTATTACTGACTTCAATGTAGTACTAGGTAACAATCGGGGATTAAAACGATAAATACTTAATTTTAACAGCACTAGAGTAAAATAGTAGGCCTAATATATATGTATTATTTACATTCTTATTTTTTAGTCTGGGGACCATGATCAGTGCTCACTTATTACATCCAACAAAATTAATGAGCTCCCGAAGTTTTTGTATATCGTCGTGAATCACCCTGTATATAAAGTTTTTAATGATACCTGAAAACGTGTTTTGGGGACCATGATCAGTGCTCACTTACTACACACAACAAAATTAATATTGCATTGTCATCGGTCCTTGATAAGTGTGCAAAGTTTCAAATCAATCCGACGTTTTGAAGGGGGTGAAAATCACGTCATGTTCTGGGGACCATGATCAGTGCTCACTTACTACACCCAAAAAATTAATATTGCATTGTCATCGGTCCTTGTTCTTCATATATACTATACACAAGGATATATATATATAGAAGTTTTCACTTCAATAAAAGTATTCAGCTAAGTTAAATTACGGACAAAAAGTCACTCTCAACGTCTATTATAAAATATTGCCACATTTTCGATGCCATTGATGAAAAGATTAGCCTACTCCGATTAAGTTTCCACATATCCTCAACTAACTAAACTTAATCAAATTAATATGTTAATTCAGTAGAGCGTCGATTATCTAAAAGCAGAAATGTACTGTAAATAAATAAGTACATTACAGTACTACACGTAATAATTCCTAATTTAAAGTTTTTTACTCGCATAATCAGCCGAGTTGTAAACTTCAGGGAGTTTGTGCGCTCAACGGAACAGCGGTCGCTGTTGAGTCAGACGAGCACATGGCCGACAGTTGCTGTTGCTGTCAGTCGTTACTCGTTAGTGAGTTCACAATGAATTTGTCAATTTAATTACCCGAACAAATTGGTTATCAGAAGTCCCTCGGTCCCAATTTGTTTCTAAAAATCGGCGCTCTTCTGTATTAACTAATTGCGGTAACTAAAACAAAATGAATAAAACTCTGCACTAAAACTGAATACTGTACGTATTTACACACAGCGTTATTAACTTGATATTACTTTGTTCTAACAAGTAGTTCAGACTTCGGCGGGACTAAACTGACGCCGTCGAATGAAATTTTCGATGATTGAAGTTCCGATTATTTCTGAACTCATCCGAATTGAACGTTCAGAAACAAAACATATAATATTCCGAGCGTTAACGCAATCCTAGTCAATCGTAAAAAAATATTATGCCTAATCGGATTCCGAATAATTTTATTTGACACTTTTTCTTGCGTAATTATTTTAATCATTTATTATTATTTTTTTAACTTTTATGAATAATAAAGAAATTGTTACAATCACTGATAGTAAAAAAATAATAATTTAGGTATAAATATTAATTTACAAAGGCTACATTATCTGATGAAATGAGTGCATCAAACCGGCATTCACGTCCACCATCGCCACACGATCGAGTTAAATTGCAACGTATGTCGCGTTCAGATAAACTAACGCGAAGAGTTTAGTTTTATAATAACCGAAAATGTGTGAATATTCTTTTTTTCTCTTTTGTTTTGTACCACTATAAAGGGGTCGTTTCAATTGCCGAATTCACGTCAATATTCGACATCAATCGGGTCCGGTTCTAGAACCGACTTTTTAGCTCATCGGTTCCGATTAAAAAGCTCGGCTCGAATTTTTTCGAACTTTTTTTTATTTTCGAGCCGAGCCGAATACTAAAAAGCTCGGCGTTTGAATACTCGATCTTCGAATACTCGCACAGGCCTAGTCTTCAATTTTATTAAAGGACTATGCTTCCAATCCAAGCTATATGTTTTATATATATTTACCTTTACGATCTGTCTAACAATCCTGAATTTTCATCGTCATCGGGACAGTGCGAGTTTTAACTGAACACGGTAACATGTGCCGAATGTATTATGCCGCGGTTCAAATGTGTTTTTAATCTATATATGTTTGTAATGTACATTAAGTGTCATGTGTGTATAAATATTTTAAATGTTTTTATTTGTGACAAAGTTCCCAGTGTGCGAACAGCTGAAATTTGAAAATGACTGAAAAAATAGTCGAAACGGCCGTCATTTAAAGACGACGAAAATTCAGGATTGTTAGACAGATCGTAAAGGTAAATATATATATTTATAAACAATCCAGTTAGGCTACCACAAATAAGTATGGACTATATGTTTTCTTTGCTATTTTGATAGTGAGAGCCTGCTATATAATATATCGATTAGTTACCTAAAGCATAGATAAAAGACAGTGGGGGGGGGGGGGGGGACAAACCAGAAACAAAATAAATATGTGGATAAACTAACAGTGAATATTGTACATTGGGCAACAGTGAAATTCTATGATCATAAAACTAAATTAGATAAATAATCATAAAACGGAATTTTGTAACATTGCTAGCAAGGTCAAGATGTGATGATAAAAGAAGAGAATTTCAATGATTTAGCAGATATCGAAAAATAAAAAATCTACTTCGTCAACACGTAAGACTTCAGGTACTAAGTTGTGCAGACAACGATTTAAAAAAGAAACATTTAAGAACAGCCCACTGCAAAATGTGCACAGTAAATACTGTTTTAGTTTTCTTTGGTAACTGGGGAAAGTGAAACCAGCTGATATGTTAAAAGAAGGTACTTTATACTTTCTCTATATGCTCTTTTTACACAATCATTTTAATATTCGATTAGCACATGACATTTTAGATAGTTTGGTAGTTTTGATTTAAATATTGAAAATAGTGAAAATTCAGCCCCAGTTCACTCCCAGTTCTATAAGAAATAAAACAGCTTCCTAACACATGTTTGTTTACATTCATTATCACAGCAAATAACTTAGAAAATATAGAATCAGTTATCATTCTTCACAACCAACAGCTTTTTTTGGTTAGATTAAAACACAAACAAAAATGCTTAATGTATCATAATTCAATTCAAACATCTGTTGTTACATATTATACAGTACCAGGAGACCGAGCTAAAGCTCGATTATAAGCAAGGCCTAGTTTGCTCACGTCAATAACTATTATTGCAAATTTCCGTGAACATCGTTTAGGTTAGGCCTATAACATTAAACAACTAAATAAAGGGTATGTTTATTTAGCAGAAGTATTCGTTGCCATGGTAACTATAAATAGATACAACATTAGGCTTACCTCTAATAAAATACAGTTTAAAAGAAAACAGATGATTATTGTAATGGCATTGAAAACATTTGCATCAGCTGTGCTTCGTTTAAAAGAAAACAGATGATTATTGTAATGACATTGAAAACATTTGCATCAGCTGTGCTTTGTATTGTTTAAAATGGACAAATTTCACTTTTTAATTTAATAAAAAGACGTAGAAAACGAATTTTCCCAGACTGGTGACCATTTCCAATCGATTTCTCGTGGCCAAAAGCCCCATATAAAATCAAAAAATCAAAAATCCTTAGACGGAGATTCCAGATCCATTTAGCAGACAGACAATTATCTCTCGCTTTAGAAGATAAGATAAAACAGCTGGTTGGGATAAAAAATTTGACAAAATTTTAGGTTAGGCCTACAATGAACCAAAGCATGTTTAATTGTAACCAATTTGGCAAATCTAGAATCGTAATTATTCTTCACAACTAACAGTTTTTTAGATGAGTTAAAAGCAAAAAAATAAAAATCAACAAAAAAGGCTTACTTATTGATTTGCTGCCTCAATCAGTTTTGTCCAGTCAAACCATGCAATTTCACTAAATATTGTGCTAGTGTTTCCTAGTTCTCTAAAAACTGGATCTGAAGAGTAATATTATTATTTGTCAGTGATACTACAATCTCCGGGTATGTACCTGACATCCCAAAATGTGTTGATTGGTGCTTCAGGATTCCATACTTCAATCTTCTCAGGTTGATGTAGAACAAGCAGAGCTTCCATCGCCTCTTGAGCTACGTCAGGCATGGTAGGTTGATGAACTAGACTGACCAGGCCGTTGATTAATTCCAATGTGGAGCTCTGAATCTCGTGCCCTGCTTTACCTTGATTCTGTATTCAAAATAACACAACAAAACATATATGATTGTTGCATGTGCAAGATATCACATGTGCAGTACGTATAACAAGCAAATGAATCAGTTTAGACACTTGTTTTCAACTGAAACCCTACTTTCACTTGTAAAGAATCTAAGGAAAATATTTTTTTCAAATTCAGGTTTTTCAAAAAAATATAAGCATAAGTTGAGAGCTACATCATTTTAACCCGCAGCTCCAGGTCAATTTTGATGTAACAAAAAAAAAGGATGTGTGGTAAAGAAACATCCTGTATTAAAGACCACTAAAGAATACCGTTGCGTGGTGGCATATAGGATGGCGCGCAGCGTTGCTATATCTACTTGTCTCTAACAGTCCTGGTATTTACCGCTCGAGGCTTGAGCGCACAGTTTAAAGAATTATAAATGCGTTGAGTCAGCCGCGTTCAGTTAGAAGCGTTGCACTAAGGTGATTGGAGCGTTCAAGGTCTCGATGTACACAAGCCCGTCACTCAACAGTATTCTTTCGTGGTCTTTACTGTAGAGTTAAATGACTTGTTGTTTTCAGTTTTACAGCAGTACAGTCGCTTCAAAGACTGCTGGGGTGTGTTTAACACCCGTGCGACCAATAACGTGTGTCAGGACTTTCTTACCGTATTACTCAAAATGTTTGTTGAATTATTTTCATGTTTCATTTCGTTTTAAATTTTGCTATCCTCATTTTAACATGTAAAATTTGTGTTGTTAAAAGGTGGTGTTTTTTGTGATAACCAGAAAAACTGCAATTTTAGGTTGAAGTTTACACCTGTTAAAGTTTTTAAATATTGCTAATAATTTTCACTGAAAATACCAAGTGTTGATTGTTAATTTCAGGAACACACACACACATTGCAATCAATTCTGGAGGCTTGTAACTACGACATCAAAATAGAAAATTTTATTTGGTGACATTAAAACTTGTACTCAGTGATACCAAACAGGTAGGTTACACTTTATTGTTAGTATCGAAAGTAGCCTTTGCAATTAAACTTTAATAGAAGGAAAGCCGAGCACAGATGTTCAAGTAAGAGCATTGTCGATGAAAGATACTTTTTTCATCATACTGCAAAAAACATAATAAAATACAGTTTAAGTATTTCTTTTAAAACTTAAATTGTTAACGAGACCAGCTTTTTCCAAAGCTCAATTTGCAATTGAAATAAATGCCACTGCTACCAGTGCACGGAAATGCAATTTAGAGAGCAAGAGAAAATCAGCTGAAAAA
>JAGFPH010002342.1:27273-57488 GCA_018207615.1 Philaenus spumarius | reverse complement strand
AAATGTAAGGTTTGTTTTTCAAAGCAATATAATAATTTTCCCTCGGTATAAAAACAAAATAATATCATACATCTTCCTCACCTGAATCATTCTAAGAGGTGTATGCGAAATGTATCCCTGTGTAACTTTATTCAGAGTATCTGTGAACATAGATCTTAGTTCTGAAGATTTGCTGTATACTAGATCAATCTGTGGCCACCACTGAAGACGAATTTGAGTAATTATTCTGGAATAGAGAAAATACGTAATCAAATTTTATATAAAATGTATTACTAATACTGTCCAACTAAAATATGTTTGTGTAACTCATCAAGTAGCCTAAAGACAAATGTTTATGCTACTCTGAAGTACTGTAGTTAAAAAAAACCTAAGTAGTTAACCGTACATGTCATTTGTAAAAAAACAGCTATTCAACATATCCGTGAAAAAAACAATTAACTAATGTAACCTGATATTCTGTATATGTACCCCTTAGATGCCAGGTTCAAAGGTAAAGGTTTTTAACAAAAATCTATAAGAGAGCGAAAATCACGAAAAGAAGTAGCAAAAGTAAATCTCATTAGTTCAACTACCTTATTAACTATAACATATTTGCAAGTTCCGAGTCACTGACTCACTCATAAAATCACATTTAAACTAATTTAAAGTGGAAAAAGTACACAAAATAATTTCATAATTAATCCTAAAGTTAATTAATATCTATAAGCTTGTTGAACGTACCGTCCAATAGTCCAATTTCACACGTCCAACGACGGCCGTTTCGGCTATTCAGCCATTTTCAAGTTAGGACAATTGTCCTTCGTCATTAATAAAAATAAAAACACTTACACACACGAGTCCACAATTACAAAATACACGCTCGCACATTTTAATGTCCATGTGGTTAGATAACTGTCCACGGCTAGACTGTCGGTGTTACGTCTGTGCATAGTTCTTATCTGTATTTGAATAGCCGAAACGGCCGTCGTTGGACGTGTGAAATTGGACTATTGGACGGTAAGTTCAACAAGTTTATTTACTAAACAATAGTCGGTATGGTGAGCATAAACAATAATAAATTAATATCTCTGAACCTAAACACCTCACCACTTCCACACTCAAATCTAACTCTACCAATATTCATAGTAATGGATAAAACATTATAACCATTGCATACCTGTACAGAGAGCTTACAAGAACAAAGTGATATGTCGAAGGAAAGTTAGGATTAAGGCAGACTTTGAGTGCTTCGTTGTTATGCGGTTTTATACGGAAACAGGAGACAAAACAATCAATCATCAACTCCATGTCATGGAAGATGTAATTCTGACCTCTAGAGAATGGTTTGCATGGGTTGAACAGTAGTGTCTGAAAAATAAAAGTAAAATTGTGTTAAGCCATAACGTCTTCCTTTAAATAATTTGCTAAAACTTTGAACTTGAATTGTGCCATTAGACCTTTCAAATAAGACACTATATATAATTTTACACAGCTCTTAAAACGACCAACTTGTATTCCAATCTAGATTCGTTGATTTAAGGACCTATTCCACTTGTACCGACCAGAGGTAAGGAGAAGGGACACGGTTAAAGTTAAGTATCAATCCACCTGTCAGACGTGCACGTCTTCAAGCGCACCTACAGGTAACTTGTGATAAGGCGCCAGGCTTAGACAGAATTCTCTTTGAATTTTACAAACAGGCACCAGAAGAATTTCCACAATTAGTTTTGCGATTCTTCAATTATATATTTGAGAGAGGAATGGGTTCCTGAGTCTTTCAGAAAGTCTATTATATTCCCATTACATAAGAAAGGTAGTCCAGAAGTAGTAAATAATTATAGAGGTATTTCCTTCTTGGATACCATCTCAAAGATGTTTACAGGAATATTACTACATCGATTAGAAAACTGGGTAAAAAATTATAAAATATTAAATGAGTATCAGGCAGGATTTCGTAAGGGGTACTCAACGGTGGACAATATATATAATTTGTATAATATTATAAAACTTAAATCAAGAAAGCGGGGTAAGAAAGTGTATTGTTTTTTTTGTTGATTTTCAGGCAGCGTTTGACAGCATTGGTAGAGGAGAACTCTTTTACAAGTTGTATAATATGGGATTGTCTTCAAAAATTTTAAAAATCCTGAAAGATTTATATGAAGGAACATTATCGCAAGTTTGGTGTAGTGAGGGGGTGACGGAAGAATTTTTTACAACAGCGGGGGTCAGACAAGGGTGTCTTCTCTCTCCTCTGTTGTTCACATTGTTTGTAAATGATATACATGATGAAGTGGGAGGTGGTTTGTGGATACGTGATATTAACATTAGGGTACTTTTGTATGCAGATGATTTAGTGATATTGTCAACGGAACCAGTTATGTTGCAAAATATGATTGACAATTTCAAGGCATATTGTGAGAGATGGAATTTGACTGTAAACATGGACAAATCGAAAATAATGGTATTTAGGCAAGGGGGGCGTTTAGGAGTTCGGGAAAAATGGAAATACGGTGATGTAGCAATTGAAACAGTTAATAAGTATAAATATTTAGAGGTCACTTTTACGCCAAGTTTATGTTTTAAATTGCATGTTAGGGATAGAACCTCAACAGCAAAATATGCCTTGAATACTACCTGGAAGGCTTTTATTGCCAAAAATAATATTCCACTGTCTGCTAAACAGGCCGTATTTGAAGCGGCATGTAAAACAGTTGTTACATATGGAGCTCAGATCTGGGGGTTACAATAACATTACAGAATTAGAAAGCTTTCAGCGTTTTTTCTTAAAGAAGCTCTTTGCTCTCCCTAGTAATACACCAAATTATATATTATATTTAGAGACAGGGGCTAAGCTCTTACATACGCAACTTTTGAAATGTAATTTTAAATACATAAGAAGGACATTATATTTACCGGATGACAGGCTACCAAAAAAATTATCGAAGCTGATTTTACTGGAAAAATTTCATGGGCAAAATTTTGGGGGGAATTGAGAGAAAATTGTGGCTATGAAGGGGATTTTTTAAAGGTTTTTGAGGATAAGCAGTGGGGACAGACTTTAGGCAGTCTACTTGAGAAATTAGTATGAGGTCCAGGAGCGTTTGGTGCGATCGGGTTAATAGGTCCCAATTTCATAATATTTATAGTAAATTAAATTTATCACTAGGACAAGCAGGATACATAAGTGATAGGTTTTCGAGAGGTATTATCAGCATAATATTTAAAGCAAGGAGCGCCATGTTACCTCTCAATTATAGACCGGACAGGGAGGACAATAAAAGGAAGTGTTCTATGTGTAATTCTAATGAAGAGGAAAATATTGTACATTTTTTGGGCAGATGTCTGATTTAAGGAGAAATTAGGAAAAGTTGTTTTGGAAATAGGGTTCTGGATGTGGAAAGAATAATAAATATTTTAAATGGTGAAAATTGGTCAGGGCTGGTGAATTTTGTACGTCGAGCACTTAAGCTTAGGCAGGAATTTATTTTTGAATTTAATTTTTAGCAAATTAATAATGCCGATATTGTTTTTTGTGGTAATATCCATCGGTAGTAGCTTCTCACCTTATCTCTTTTATATTCACAACCTGCAGGTAGTATTTCAAATGTATGGGTTTAAAATGTGTTTTAGTTTGATGTTTTACATTTATTTGTTACTAAATATTCAGATTTTGTATTATTGTTTTTATTTGGTCAATGTGTATATTTTGTTGTTCATATAGTTTTGGATCTTTTAACTTTTTAATTTAGTATAATTTAATCTATTAAAGTTGCCTACCTGGCGGACGACCTTTAAATGGTCATGCCATAAAGTGTGATATTATTTTGGTTACTGTAGTTATTAGTTTTGTTTCTTTATATGTATTATTAAATTTGGATATTGTTATTTTGTTTCTTTCATTATGTAAATAAGTATTTAATAGTATTTTTTGTAAACTTGAAAAATGTTTGTAATAATAAACACACTTTTATTATTATTATTATTATTATTATTACAGGTAACTTGTGAGCTTTATTTATCCTTTTTACGATCTCCACATAGAGTGAAATTTATGTTTTGTTTTGTGTTTTGTGATGTGTTTTATATGTTAAAGTTTCTAATATCCTGAGGACGGTCGAATTAAGACATTCCTAAATAAAATTTGGATTATTTGGTATAGTTGTATTAAGAATACTTAACTTTAAACCGTTCCCCTAAAACATTTTAAATTTATGTTACACTCTAAATACAGGCACAACAAGCTCTAGAGCTGAGAGCATGCAATGAATATTACCTTAAGATCATTAATAACACTTTGAACTAGTGTGAACGCGACATTATTCGAGTCCAGTATGTTGATGTATGTCGATGCTTTACACAGTTTCACACAAGTTACTGCAGCTGCTTCTGTCTGCTGTTTACTAGTACTGTGAGGTCCAACAGCTCGTTTCACTGAATCTATAAATTGTTTCTTCTTGGAATGGCGAGGGGAGCAAGGTGCTCCAGTATCAGCATTTACAATCTCCTCCAGTACTTTCTGCAAAGTAAATAACGGTAATTTTAGGAATACGTTATAGACATCCTACAGTATTGAATATGAAAACAACAAGTAAAATTACTTAGATAAAGTTAGAAAACAGATGGATTCTATCCGACCAGGTTAACAACATAAACCTCTGCCAAGTCGGTCACAAGCCTGGGACTCCGCCTCATGTGCAGGAGGAAGAGTGACAGAGGAGTAAACCCTCTCTAAAAAACCATGGTCATCCGGCACCGGGCGGTAGTAACTCGGGAGTGCTAGGGTTGAAGTCCTCAACGGCAACTTTAGACAGAGAAGAGGTGCTTCGGTGAGGAGGAAGAGGCGATCCAATTTTACTTGGGGATAAATTTAGTAAGAGAACAGATCATTAATGATGAGTAATTTGAAAGGAAAAACATTAAAGTTGCAGGTAGTACGATCTCCAATACTGGTGTTTGACTTACAGGACCCAGGAGTTGTTAGCAAGACCAGAGAGAGTAAGGACGTGAGAAGTGTGATGACGATGCAGGAGAGGCAATGGGAATGGATAATGAAGAGAGGATGGGGAACCCACTCATACAGGAAAGAAAAGAAACCTCCAACAGAACGAGCAGTAGAAGGAATTCAAAAAAGTGGCAGAATCAGCATTGAACAGCTCACTGGAAAAATTGACTGAAGACAATTACAGACAGAGAAGAAACGTCGGACTTGTGTCTTTTAGAGAAGCAGAAAGAAATATATAGGGAAGCTGTATGACATCTGTCAGCCTCCTTCTTGAAATAATGCATGTGCGGTTCCAAGACAAAGGTGTCTGAAGAAGAGCTTAGGGTTTTAGTGGGTAATCTTGATGAACCAGGAGTCCCACAATCAGTCCTTAAAGCATATAAATTGTTTGCATTTATGTTTACCTAATAAGAACAGCAACAAAATAATTTATAAACAATAACAAATTTCTGTTAGCAGTATAAATTAACTTTTAAAAATTTGACATACTTAGAAAAAGTTGTGTTTGTTTGTAACAGTGAAAAGGATGTATGCATTTATTTGGGGTTACTTCTGAATATATCAGCAAATATTCTTTATTTTTACCTTTTCTCAACACAACAACAATTTATGTAATTCACATGTTCTCAATTAAACAATCAATATACTTACTGGAGAAAGTATCAAGAGCATAATCTGCAACGGCCAAACAGTAGCTCTTCCTTTCTTTGTATCAGCGAAACTGTCCAGGATATCAAATAAGCTATCACAACACTTTGACAATTCCTCATTAGGATTTTTCTGAAGAAAAAAAAACAATATTTTAATTGATTGCGTAAACTAATCATATTAGAAATACATGCACAAAAAAGCATGAAAATTTATGATTTTGTTCAATTTTCTCCATTAACCAACTGGACTGAGAGATTTTTCATCTATATATTTTATGTATTAGTCTGGAAATTATTTCTGCAAAATGATGGCAGTTATCTTGTCCATAAAAAAGTGATATATATATACCGGGTGTCCCTATTTTTGAATTAATATATTAGATGCACCGAACACTCTACAAACCTGAAACTCAACAGTGTTAACATACACGACATATGTAAAAGAAATACACCTGAGTATCAGTTAATTCTGACACATTAGGACAAAATGGCGGGATATCAAAGAAATAGTACCTTTTCGTTAAAATAGTTTTATTTGCTTAAGTGTTACAACATAATTAATTATTGAATTTTAACGATGTTACTAAGCACTAAACAACGTTAGGGAATTAAAGATATAAGTAACTCATAAATAAATTAAATCTATTTGATCCATAAACCTTATTCAAACTGATGTCCATCGATCGCAATGCACTGATGACAACGAAATAGAAAACAGTCATACGCTTTGCTGAACAACTCTCGAGGTATCAAAAACAGTTCCTCTTCGATCAACCTCATTAGTTCATCGTCTGTCGCAATGTTATGACAATAAACCTTCTCCTTCAAAAAGCCCCACAGAAAAAAGTCACAAACAGTCAAGTCTGGAGACCTTGGGGGCCAGTCCATGAAGCTGCTGCCTCGACCTATCCAACGGTTAGGAAGATTTTGGTCCAAAACTGCTTTGGCCACATTAGCATAATGCTGAGGAGCTCCATCCTGTTGGAAAAAAACGTCTTTCATCTCAGGCTGAGAAAGATGAGGAACTATGTGATTGCTTAAAACTGATGCATACCTTTCTCCAGTCATTGTTTGTCGGGATATGTCATACGACAAAACGCCATCCTTGGTAACAACAGCCCAAACTGTTATACCTGTTGATTTTAATTTCTCTTCTTGTAAGAAATGTGGATTTTTTGTGTTATAGTAATGACAATTATGTCTGTTTACATTTCCTGTTCGATAAAATGTCGCTTCATCTGAAAACACGATTCCTTCATGCCATTTGCTATCTACGTCAGTCTTTTCAATTATTTTCGAACAAAATTCCAATCGTCTGTCAGGATCATATTCAAGCAGTCCGTGAACTAAATGAGTTTTATAATGTTTGATTTTGTTCTTTTTTGCATACCTTTGACAGATGACTTCGGTATCCTTGTAGCAGATTCCACCTTTCTTACTGAATTAGGCATATTTGGAGATTCCATGAAAGCAGCACATACGATTTCTTCATTTTCTATGTTGGAGGATCTATGGTATTTTTTTTGTATTGACCCCGTTTCTAGTAGGATAGTCTTCCACTTACGAATAGATTTCCTTGACGGTGGAACTACACCTGGGTACCTTTACCTAAAACACCTTATTGCTTCATAATCATTTTCAAAGGCAATAGCCCAGGAACAACATTTCACTTTTTGCTCAGTTGAAAACGGCATGGTACATAAGACACTTTACAATGCAACTTAATAACAAATGCCAATGTTTATTACCAAATATCTTCATTGTTGTGGATACACGCAGTCAGCTGATAGATTTAAAATAGTCTAAACAGCTGTAGCTGTTCCTATTCTAAATAAAAGTAGGTTTACCCTTAAAATACGATTGCTGATTTTGTTGTTTTTTTGTTTTTCCGCCATTTTGTTTGGATCAGTCAGAATTAACTTATACTCAGGGGTATTTCTTTTACATATGTGTTAGTCACGACTGTAGAATTTCAAGTCTGTAGCGCGCTCTATACGTCTGTCATATCAATTCAAAAATAGGGACCTCTTCGTGGGACACCCTGTATATATATACAGAGTGTCCCGGAATTAGGCTAACTGGAACACCTCTGTAGAATTGTTCATTAGGAATAATAACATAAAAACTTCCAATAAATTTACCTCCAAAACACTTTGTTTTAAATTTATACGGCATTTTGTTTTTTACAAAAATACTTAATATTTTTGGAAGTAGATAAGATTGAATTCCAATTTGGAGAACATTATTTGAAAATTTAATTTTACCAGGGTACAAAAAATCATTAGTGTCTTGTATATTTTTAAAATGGCGGACTTTTAAAATGTTTAATGTAAAAACAGCTGCCATTTTTAAAATATACAAGACATAGTTGTGATGTCCTGTACGCTGGTAAAAATGTACACCAAATTTTTACTCAATATCTTATTATCTACTTCTAAAGATATTTTATTTTTTGTAAAACGAAATGGAATGGAAAACAAAGCAAATGTTTGTTGAAAATTTTGTCTTATATTTTTACCTAAGGAACAATTCTACAAAGCGGTTGAAGGTAGTTCCGGAACACCTGTATAGACAGATAGATATGTAAGTGTATGCAAACTTTTGAGTTGGCTATAGTTTTGGAGCCTAGGAACCAAAAGTTTGGAGCAAAAATTTCCAAAAGTCATACTATAGTAACAACTGCAATAGATACATTGATCGAATCTACCTAAAAACACAATATACTCCATTACAATTTAAATTTGCACGGTTTATAATATTTTGTATTATTTAGAGATTGAAGAGTTTGTCAACATAACAAAATGTACACGCAAGGAAAACAAATACTTTTTCATAGTTATATTAGGTACATTTGCACATTAAACTAACCTGTACATCAGCAAATTCATGTGGGTAAGTATCCATCCAGTTCCAAATAGCTTTTTCTAATGAAGTCATGAGCACCATATGTGCAGATTTCTTCAGAAGCAATAGTTTCTTTATAGTTTCTGCAAGTTAACATAAAAAATCTGATTATGATATAATGAGTACACTTTCAGTGAGAAACTATCTACTGTATAACAAGGAGTCAGTGTAATTAATGTTCGACTTAACATTTAAACCAATAAATCTGTTATATACCTTTTACATCCGTCTACAGTCCTTATATATACGATGGGACAATCGATTTCGGAAGTCATACTTCCATAATGAAATCAAATACAACACTTATCATTATACAGATATTATCAAAGTCACATTTAAAACATCACTACACAACACAAAACACTTAAATAACTTTAACATATTATACAAATAAAGAACCATTATCATTGGCCAACTTGTATGACCGGACTCATACAAAAAAAGGACTACAAAAGGATTGTAGACGGACATAAAAGGTATGTAACAGATTTATTAGTCTTAATAACAGTTCCGGAAGGCAACAAATAAAATGTATTATTAACATTTATTTATTCCAACTACTTCTATTGATTTGCCAACAACAAATTTGTGTTTTAATTATTCCACTATGAAATTTAAAATTGTATTGCGGTTAGTCTATTCTTATAACTTATTATTATGGGCTTATATTTCTACGTTTGAGCTATGAAATTTTGCTGCGAGGAGACCTCGTAAGCTCAGAACATGCATTGACTTTTGTCCTGCAAAAGAAGGTCCTTCGGCTAATAGCAGGACTGAAGCAAACCGAAACATGTAAAAGGCTTGGAGTATTTACACATCAAAGTATATACATACTTGAGGTATTGCTACATTTTAAAGTTAAGTGTGATCACGTCCAGAATATGGATATACATGACTACAGCACCAGACAGGCTGGTAATTCATGCTCGACAGCACGGGTTAAATGTTTACAGTAAACTTCCTTCACAAGCAGGTGCTAAGTTGATGAATAAGCTCTACCAAAATATTAAGTTTGCAAAATTATACAGATTTAGACAACTATTGTTGTCTGGATGTTTTTACTCTGTGGAGAAGTTTCTGCTTTGACTCTCTGTTTTGTAATTGGGTGTGATTTCCTACTGAGCATCCTTGTCATTTATATCTATTTCACACCTAAACAACAGATCAAGTTTTACATCCAACGTTCATTTTGGTTCGATTTGGCTACCATTTATAATGCAGTACATCCTACCTGCAGTTCCAGTCTTTAACCAATAAGTCGGTATTACTTTCTTTTTCTTTTGTAGTAAAGGGAAAGTACAAAATGAACTTACCACTGAGCAGTTTGGTCAATCTAAGTACGTCCACATTGATATGTTGAATCAACTCTATATCACTGTAGTCGGGATTCTCTTCGTTGCATGCACTAAGCTCCTGAAGTCTAGAAATTAATACATTTACATTAGTTATGTTCGGTTAATATGTTGTATAAAAGTGCAGAGATAACACTTTGCTACAGTTTAACTGCTACAACAGTCATTTTACCATGGTAACACTTCCAGAAAATGCCTATTTAGTATTTAATTTCATGGTCCCTAGACCCCAAAAACATACTCAAAGAAAGTTTTTTATGGACACGATAACTGCCACAAATTTACATTCTAGACGGACACCAAATATATAGATGGAAAATCTCGTGCGTTAATGGACAAAATCTGTTTCAAGTTAATGTTCCTTGAGAGTAAAGTTCTTGCATAAAACTTCACACTGAAAAGAAATAATTTCATCCCGCAACTAAACCAATGAATTGAGTTGAGTGAATTTCCAAAATTAAGTAATTGTATGTTTTAGGGTTTCAACCAACTATTTGGCAAAAATTGATCTACTCACGAAGGCCTGTGTGTACAAAATATAGTATTTTAGTAGAATTTGTTTGGACCTTAGCCTCCAACCACGGCTCACGCGATGCTTCGTTCTGCTTGAGGCAGAAACAGTAGCTTTGCGAATTTGTATCTTGACCTTGCGTCCTCGGATTGTGGACTACTTTGCTTTCAACCCGGTCATCTGCCTCAATCAGATGCCCTACGGTAAAATCCCCATGTGGATTTGAACCAGGTACTTTTTATATTTTACGTTTTGATTAATTAGTTTAGTAGAGTAAAAATTTGAATACAGATTCACATAACTAATACATTTATTTACTCAAACTCGTTTCAATGACAATGTCACACTATTGCATGAGTTGGGGTTTGATTATTATACTCAAGATGGTGAAAATGTAGTTGAACCGTGTTTGAGTACACAAACATCTTTTTTCTATAAACTATTAAGGTCTCGCAAGTCAAGGTCTATATTTATTTATATTTAAAAATAAACAAGTGTTGAATAAACATGTCAGCTATCAGAGTTTTAATTGAGAATAGACTCCCACGTATGTGATGTTTAATTTTGTAGTTTTGAAGTCACCTTTTTCTTTAAAATAATGTATGGTTAAGTTGAAGATGTTGGACGTTTGTAAATGATAATATTTAATTTATGGCAGGTGGGAGAGGTGATTGCTCTGATGAATATGGTACGCATGCATTAAACCTACCACTTTTTTACTCCCGTATCTTCTTTGGGTTGTCATCTTAAGGTTTATCTGTACTTTTGGTTCAAAGAATTACGGCAATCCTAACAAAATATGTATAGCCTAACAAATCAGAAACACATAAAATTTTCACTTTCTACAATTCTATAATTCATTTTTTTTTTTTAAGAAAGAAAAATCTTTATTTTTCACAGAGAAAAAGTACATTATAATACAGGAAATATAATACAGAATCTATCAACATTTAAATTACAAAATTAAATTAAACTCACAAAAATAAAAATAAATTATACAATATTCTCTATAAAAAATGTAGGAAACCCTACAGACTAAGCCTGTTTCGGGCTCTCCAACAAAAGAACTAAAGCAAACTCCTAATGTGCTAAACAATGACTATAATTTAAAAAAATAAAATGCTATTACATAAGATTAAAAGGTGGAATTTTTTAAATGCATTATGAATTAAAAAAGGAAATATACAATAAAATTCAAAACTTTTCGCAATTTTTTGACAGTGCAGCCTATATTGATATAACATTATCCTAATAACTAAAATACTAACACCAGCAGCAAGACTCAACAAATGACACAGATTTACCAAAATCAAACAAGAACTTAAAAAAAAACACTCCACATCATCCAAATAACCAGGTTTTTAGTTGTATTATAAATTTTGTCTTAGATTTTATGTCCTTTAAAAATGTGGGAATCCTATTAAAAATATTTGGTGCAGAATGCAAATAGAATTTCACAAAATCTTCTTTGAATGGACGAGGCAAATCTCTATTATATTTAGACCTCAATCTTTGACGGTAGGGGAGACCGGGGCACTATTGGACGGGGGCACAATTGGACAAAGCCATTTTAAGGTTGATTGAATTATTTTTTCCCTTTAAATTTCCCACACAGTCACACCTTAGGCAGTCATATTTCACTGTGGAAAGTTTAGTTGCTGTGGTGTAACATATTTTAAAACTATAAAATAATTTGTGTTTTTCACTAAAAGTGAAGTGATTTTCCAGTTTCATTAATTTCATTCTCAAACAGTGAGTAGGCCCTACACATTCTCATCAGATAAATTCTGCCCACTTCTAAGATAAAATAATTTTATTTCTTTGAAAATATATAAATGTCTCAAAAACAATGGCAAAGAATGTGAATTTCTAGGGACTTTCAATATGCACCTTATGAGGTGTTTCTGTTGTATAACTATTGGCCTAATATTTTGAAAGTAAATGCCGCCCCAACATTCAATACCATTCTGAATTCTGGACTCCACTAAGGCATGGTACATTTTTTTAGTCATCCATAAAGGACACACATTTCTCAAAAGATAGAAACTACGAAGACTGGCAAATAACTCTTGTTTCAATTTATCAACATGCATTTTCCAGTTTAACCTCTGATCTATAAACAAACCTAAGTACTTTATGGGTTCAATATTCTTGATAATATCACAATCACAATCATTCTTACATTAATTTATTGAACCATATCCCGTGTTATGATACTTCACAGATTTATCAAAAGATCCTCTCATAAAATTTTAAACAAAGCACAAAGTTAACTATCACAAGAAAAATCCTTTTACTAAAATTATTGACACCCCCTACCAAATAATCATTCCCATTTCTACAACTTAATACTGTCTTTAAACAGCGTAATATAATTTAAAAAAACAAGATTTACCTTGCAGAAATCCGGTTAAATACTGCATTGAAGAAATTTAAACTAAGAGCAAATAAAACCTTGGATGCTAAATTCTTCAACTGCAGTACGTTTGGATTTTCATTTGGTACATCTAGAACATAATATTATTCAACGTCATGGTTAGATTTTTGTTCGATACATCTAGAATATAATATAAACAATGTGATAACAATAATAAATGGATATCTATGATGATTAAAAACAAGCAACTTGGAATCAGTTCTTGGTATTCAATAAGATGTATTTTTAAAGTAAGTACTGATTTTAAATATAATTACTGCAGCATGAATGTTGGATACACATTCGCAATTAGAGATGCATTCGTTCACGTATTCGTATGTTTGTTTATGCGTATTTAAAATGCAACAAAAAGACAACTGAAAAATCCGACGACTGTGAATACAACAGATAATTTGTTTTCTTAATTAATGCAAAAGCCGTGAAACTTTCCAAAATTCATCGGCAAATTAGCGAAGTGTTTAGAGAATACGTTTTGTTCATTAGCTTAGTTATAAGTTCGGGCCAGCAAAGGAATTTGAATGTTTTACTTTAATAAACGCTCTCAAGTTAAACAACCGTTTCATCACCTTATTGAACCAAACCAATCCAGACAACGTCCGGAAGCTCGCACCATAGTGGAAGGACACATCGCCCGTAATCGAAGCGAGGAGTCCGTCTCAAGCCTACACTGGGAAAAGTTCAAAACTTCTGTTTGTTATTCATGATATATATGTATTTAAACAATATTTGTTAATATTTAACTCATCCCGTTGAGCAAAGTCAGACAATCATTTTATTGAAAATTTCATCCTGAACTGAAAGTGTTACTGCTAGCATTGTATTTGGATAATCTAATAGAACTCCAATGCAATATTTTGTTCCACTGGAAATTCGACTTTTTTGGCGCTATCTATTGGGGAAATGAAGGAAGCTGTTTGAATCACCAATGCTACCAATGCTTTCTCCCTAGCGCTACCTCGAGGCGCGATCATGTACTATTTTCGCGACAAACTTTTTTCCGGCACACAGCCCCCTTATGGATGCAAGATCTATTTATTATTCATGATCTATGCTGCTAGTTAATTTAAAACGTTGGAATCAATGCCAAGAGTAGGATGCATCTCTCAGTTGTACTTTTTATTATTAATCTTTAAATTTATTAATAGCCTATGTTTAGAAAACTAGCCTAGAGTTTTATTTTGTCTTTTTAAAAAGCGTAAAATGTTACATCAGAATGAACAAAAGTTTTCCAAATGACTCCACAGGACTTCCTTTACTGGTTAGGACCTCGCAATAGCTTATTTAAATAACTACGAAACTGTAAAAATTACTAACCAAAGAATGCATTTTTAAGCTTCTTTTATATATTGTTTTAGGATTCATTTTGTGCTTCTATTATCGGTAAAATACTGTTTTTACTGTAGGATGTAGGCTGCCTCAATAGGTCTACTAGGTACTAAAAATAAAAACATAAAAACAAATGACATACAATTATAGCTATGGCATACCTATAAACTGACAAATCTCACGAAGCAACAATTTAACATTCATAGCTTCATCGAAACGTGCAGTATCTTTAGGTTGGTTCGAAAGGCACCTTTCCAATGTATCTAAGACAATAAGTAATGATTCGTAGCAATTCCGTTCCATATCCGGTCCATGAGGGCGAGGACCCGTCATTACAGCTAAAAACTGAACAAAACAAAGTAGCTTTTAATATAACTTACCTAAAAAGCATCTTCTAAAAAATACTAAAAATTATTCTTTAAATTACTTACCATCTCGTTGACTCGTTGTAATATTTTTGTAAGGCCAGAAATAACAAGGGAAAACCTGTAGCGACTTATTTGAATTAGACATGTTTTTATTTGTTCCTCGTTGACTCGAGAGTGTGTTGTCTGAGGTCCTGCTCGGCATGGTAGCTAAAAAACAACATCTTATTTTAACAAAGATGAAATTTTGTTTCATATAAAAGACCTTTTAGGTGATTTTTGTATTCCTTTAAATATAATTTAAGCTCTGTGTATACTCTTAAGAAACATGTTTTGATATAAACTTGAACAATAGGACCTACTCTTTCACAGAGTTCATTTAGGCTAACAACCAATTATTACCAGTCACAATTGAAATGCTGATCTTTAATTAGGCCTATATTAATTTTGTAATGAATCAAAATTGAGGCGTTTCTTGAAAGAACCCCATATGTCACTTTATCATACGGGTATTTTTCAAAATGTTCTCACTTTAAACAGGTTCATTTCAACATTCAACATACTGTATTAGACATTACACAAAAATAATTAAATACTTCATCTGTTTTGAAGTTTTTTATCTTTAGAAATATAGGCTACATAAAAATAAAAACATGTGCAGTCTTAATGGTCCCCAGTACGTTTTCTTATTCTAAATCTCGTAGACGGCACACATAACAAATACTAATATAGAAACCGATATATTTGTTTGACATCAAGGTTCTTTCAAGAAACGTAAAAGAAGTCTGCAATCAACGAACCATGAAATGTTCAATTAAGATATCTTCTAATTAATTAAGATGGAAAAACAATTTTCTAATGGTGTATTATGTGTTTCCTTATTTTTAATTATTATCTTGCTGGTGCTAATTATACAGATTTATGTGTAAGCAGAAACAAAGAAAACCTGTTATAATCACTCCTAGATGGTGCTGATGTATTCTGTTTTTACTTGTACATTTAATACTTAAGTAGAGATAGTAAATTATTATAAAAGAGTTTTTAATTCGTCAGGGTTTTTTAAGGCAAGCCTTAGCCAAGTGGGTAGCATGGCACCTTCCTGATTAGAAGATCCCAGGTACGAATTTCAGCTAGAAACTAGGTAGCTTTTCATATGTGTGGTTAGAGGGAAGGAGGGTGGAAGTACAGCAAACAGTTTTTGGTTCGCTTCCAAGCTGACGGGATTATGACTAGTTATCTAGTCTCCGGCTTGGGATGGTTTGTTTACTTTAATACAGTAGGCTATTTATACATGCATATTTAAAAAAAAAAAAATGTGCCCTTTGAATAATAAACAACTTAATAAAAAGCAAATTATAACGAATGTTAGTAAAAATTGTAATATTTCAAAAAATCAAAATAACAATTTGTATAATTTTAAAACAAAGTATTACTGGTCGCTTAAATATTAATGTTTATTTTCATCAAATACACTTTAATCACAATCTCTTTCTTGGAAGAACGACAGTAGACATATATATATGTTGTTTTTACAGAAAACACGCTGACAAGTGGGGTTATTTCAGAACAGCCGTTTTAACAATATAAAATATGAGCGACTAGTGCTGTTTTTAAAGAAAACAATATCACCAGTAAACGCATTGCAGTGCATTCTAATGGAAATACCTAAAAACAAAGTTATGTATTTTTTGTACATATTTTCCATATAACGTTTGTATTTTGTTGAATAGGCTACAATTTAAAATATCAAATGTCAACAAGTAGGCTTAATAGATAAATAATAATAGTTAGTTAAATCAAAGTTTGAGGTGACAAGAGTGTCTGCCACAAAGAAAACGTGAAAAAAGATTAGCGAGAGAATACGCGAGTGAAATTACAGTAGGTCTAAATAACCTCTAATCTACAATGCCAACTATTAGCACCTTTTTAAATTTAAGTAGTGGTTCCAACCTATAAACAACTAACTGGAAACATACTAAGATTGGCAACTGTAAGTTAGGTTAGCCAGGTTTTTCAAATTGTATTTATTTATAGGTTGGAATTGCAGGAAGAGGGTGTTTATCCATAAATGCTACAGAGATTTAACTTGTCTATCAGTATTTTAAAAAAGATATGAAAATATTCAGACCTAGACTATAAATAATGTATGTAAAAGAATCAAATTTGGTAACAAAAATTGGTAAAATTTCTAAATACCAATTATTCTACACCAATGTTTCTAGTCTGTAAACATTGCCTATAGGTATAAGCACTTTTTACTTTCCTAAACAAAAATCTTCAGCTATTCAGCTAATGCTATTTTAACAATAGTGATAATAAATAAATTGCAGTAGGCCTATACTATAAAACAAGCTTCTTTGTATGAAGCATAGAATCCCCGCTCCTTAAATAAACAGCATTGTGACACATCTATATTATAGTTGTAATTTGTAAAAGGATTATTGCTATGTCTGATTATACTTTTTATAATTCTTTCTGACTTACATGCGCAGGAGTAAGTCAATGAATTGTAAACGTATCAACAATGAGTACTAGGAAATTGATGGAGAGGATACTGTAATTAGGCCTAACTGTACACAAATAGAATAATAAAAATGATAGGACTACCTACATTTTATACGGAATAAAGAACCATATGTAGGCCTATTGCATCAGTATTATAAATATATTCTAAAACTTAAAAATCTAGATAGTATTATTTAATATGCTGCTATTTAAGATCAGTGTTTTGTTAAAACAAATGTACAATCTAGCTGTCAGAAACATAGTAAAATTCTAAAGAGCCTAAATATGAATATCAAGATAGACATACAAAGAATTATTAAATATTTGAATAAGCCTATGTTTAAGTTGTACTAATTACATTGGTGTAAACAAAACTAAGATAATATTTTGAAATGTCAGAACCACTGTCAACATATACAAATTGATAACAAAAAAGACTGATATTATATTTGGAGTAGGTGTTTTGTTTACAATTCAGTGGGAAACATTCAATATTTTTATGAATGCCTTTGAAATGGCACCCTACATTCAGCTCCTCCCTTTCCACCCCCGCAAACTGAAAACTAGTTCCATTCATAAAACCCTGCGGTATTGATTTTCTGCTATCCCATAACCCTGAACTTAGCTCGCTAGGACGACAAAATAGATAAGATTATGAAAAGTAAACTTCTTACCTGTTCTTCAAATCTAGTTATTAGGGATGTCACCCATTCTACCGGCTTTTGAGTGGCCATTTAACGTAAAATTTGTAAAAACAAACTTCACAACAGAGCTCTTTACTTAGGTTACAGCCATTTTGGAACATCTATCAAACAACAGCTCAAACTCAAAGATTACTAACCTCAACAACTTATCACAGCAACTGTTGACTAACGCTATCTATGTGCTACCCACACAACTAACTTAAAAGTTTAGGCGGGTCGACGTTTTAAACGTAAATTGGCAAGATTAGTTCAGTTTTGACCTTTAATATGTTTTATTTTTATGTACATATTTTTATATGCAGTTAAATTTCTTGAAGTTTCTTTAATAAAACTCCTGGGTACTATACAGTACTAATTTACCTAACAATAATATATTAGATTATAATATACTACCTTATTAATAAAATCATAGTTGGTAGGTAATAGGCTGAATCCTTCTATAAATGATAATTTTGATTATTATGTCGACCTGATTAGTTCGTGAACAAGATAAAGAATAACTGAAATAACATTTAATAAGATATGGTAATGAATATTTATTAAAACCAAAACTTAAAACTATCAACAAAAGATGGATTGATTTTAGTTTCTGAATTCAGTGTAAAAAAGCAAAAATACAGCAAGAGAATATTAGGCCATACTACAAAATTTTACTTAAACTCATTATTTACAAGGGATTATTAATTTCAAAGCTGTGTAAGAATCATTAACATTGGGTTATTTATTTGTGACTGACTACAGAAGATATTGTCACTTAGCCTAGGAAACTAGGTAACTACTTATTCATTCATTTTATAGTCGGTAGGCCTACAGTAATAAATATATTAATCAACAATAATTCTTTTAATATGGTTCTCTTAATTACTATAGTTTATATTAAATTTATATATCAGTCCAATGTTTTTAAACAGTTTATTTTATTATACTTGACTGGATAGTTGATCTGAATAAGGAATACTGAATGGTTACTTACTTGGATAAGTGAATTCTGTAATTAATTTAAATTAATACTGAGGTAATTTGTTAGGCCAGTATATGCAGATTGTTTGTGATTCTTGATGGTTAAAATTTGTATTAGTAGAGTTGAAAATGTTGTTAGCTCTTGAATTAAGAGTGATTTTACAAGCTTCTGGTTACAATGATTGTTAGTAAGTCTTCCATGATGCTTTACAATCCCATTGTTGTTCAATAACTACATAGTTCTTCTTACTTCCAAAGAAGGTGCATATTTATCTTTTGTGACTGTTAACCAGATTCAGATTGATTTTGAGATTACTGTAACAATTCAAAATATACCACAAAATTATTAACAAGCCAAAAGAATCCTACATTAATGTATTTCAACTAAACACGCATGAGTGCGAGAGAGACAGAAGATTGATAGTAAAAATCATTCAGAAACAATCCGACCGACGGCATCTAGCGGACGGAATCGCAAGCAACAAATTAACAAGATTCTAAAACACCCGACTTTCGATAACGTTTTACGTAATTAATAATATTTCCAGACCTCGTATCCCTATCTTTCCTATATCAAAATTCATCTAAATTAATCAACCAATCCATCCGAATTATAAGATTAACTCCATCGACAAGCGTTCGACCGAAACTCACTTTTTTAATCCACTCGAAATCAGACCGGCATACTAAAATCTAGGCCATATCAGAAATACAATCATCGATCCTAAGGGAACCAAAATTCAAATCAAAAAATGAAGAACACCATTAGATAGAATGAAAGATTCTTCATCAAAAATGTCTTTGGCAAAATTTTATAGGAAATACCGTTAAGCCATAACAATCCATTGAAAGTCGACGAAACAACGGCTAAAGTTAGATAGAGGAAGACGACATGTTTATTAAGCCCCGCCCACAGTCATGTGACCGCTTGCAACGCGGAAAACACCAGTTTAAAAGCCAAATGTATAGTTTTAATTGTAAATAGTAGATGTTAGAAAATAATTTGTACAAGGAGCTATTTTTGGTATTTTTATGCAATTTTCTTATTTAATCAATTTCTTTTAATTTTATTATTCAATATTAGTTGTAAAACAAAATTATTTCAAAATTTAATCAAAACAACACCAAATAAATACACTACATTTTAAATTACACTTTTCTGTACAATAATCCAAACCCCAGAAGATACGAAATTCATCAGGCCTTATGTACCCATTTCCTGAAGGCCCAAAGCAAGCCACTTTTGATCCCAGGATTTTAATTGTTGAAGAGACGCCTAAGAAGCAAGACCTATGACCAACGCTCTCCAATAAATTGAAGATTATTAGTGTTCAAACTTTGTCTACGTTTAAATAAATAACTTACCTTAACTCAAGTGAAGTGTAATAATAATAAATAATCATTTAAAGTCCCATAACCAGAAGAAGAAATTATAAACTGGGTGAGATCTATCCATAGGCCTATAAGTACTTACCTGAATTAACTCTATCTATATTTCAAACCATCCATCAGTGAAAACTTTAATATTACATATTTTGGAAAGACTTTGTAAAATACTTTTATAAGAAGAATTTGTTTGGACCATCAGTATAAATTTAACTTCGATATAATTCCCCTTTTTACACACCTACATACACATACATTATAACACATTGTACTATTTTCCTTCCTCCTTTTCAATTTTTATCTTTATCTAGAATAACTGTTTTTTTAATCATTATTTTGTTTTCAATAAAATAATATTGGGAAAAGTCGGCACTGACCCCCCGAGATACTAAGAGTGTTATAAAGACTATAACGAACATTTGATTTGAATTAACTTGTTTTGTGAATAATTGTACATATATATATTAATTTTTCTTTCTTTCAATTAAAGAAGTATTAAAATTGTAAACCTATTTTGTGTTTTGAATTGCATTAGTAATCTAATAGTATTATAACTTAGTTCCACAACGTGGGCTATTCAATTGGATAATTTAACCAAAGTGGAGTGTAATATTACTAAATCTAATTTACAAAATTTTCTTATCAATAAATGAAATGTATGAGGTGATTTAGTTGCAAATTTTGTATGTGCAAATATTTATTCAATAGATGAGATATTTTTCAGTTACTCTTTATTCAAATTCTGTGCCGTTTCATTTTATTTTTGTCCACAATAGGCTATTTTTGTTTATTGAAGACTAAATTCTATTGTTTGTTCACAGATAAATTAAAAGTGGCCTATACTTCATGCATTACTGTGTATGTAGAATAAAAACCTTCTTGTGATGGGATAGTGAAATTTATGTAACCTCTTTCTTTGATAATTAATTATCCACTATAACTGTCATGTATAGCAACTGTTTATTGCTGATCTAGTAAGTAAATAAATTATGTTAAAAACTATTGTCATTATCTTTAACTTGAAAAAATAACAGCTGATCAGATTGTTAAAAAATGCAGAGCATTTTTACAACCATGTATAAAATATAATAAACTAAAGGTGGAAGTTGAGTTAAAAAATCCCCAATCTGTTATTTCAAGCTATAAAATATGAAAAGCTAAGAAGTATGAAAAGTAAAACTTATCCCTCAATTTGTGATGAATCTTCAGCTAGTATTGATACTTCTAGTTCTAGTTTGCATACTCAATCTTCATCCAATTTTTTGTCAGAATCGACAGGAGATCTTTATAGTTTCCCAAGAAATAAAATTGCATTACAATTTTCAGAAGACACAACTTCAAATAGTAAGAGAGAAATATGTAAACAGTTTTGGGAAACTTTCGACGCTAATATACAATTTAACATAATAATGGAAAAAGGCAGATACAGTGAGTATTTTATAATGATGTACTACAGTTAATATATTTACATCTAGTAAGTTTTAAATCAACTATTTTTTTAGGAATAAAGTATAGCTGTTGTTTCAATTTAAATCATATTGGTAGCCTACAGTAGACTACTGAATTTCCAAGAGTGCTAATTAATTGCAGTTGATCAAATTGACAGTAAACACATTTTGTGTAAAATATTTGATATGGTACTTACCAATATGACTATTAATAATATGTGATTAAGTTTTAAATTGGGTTCCATAATTTTTTAATTTGGTGATTCATTATTTCAGTAAATCGTTTGGAAAAAAAGACTAAGCTACCATTAATAATTAAGAAACCAAAATCAGTCCCAATCTGCGAGCTTCCTCCTAAGCAGAGATTGGGGGTGTTTATTGACCTCGCAATGCCTAGTGCAGCAGTAAGTATATGAAATAGGCCTGCACCTTTTTAAGAAGGTGCTTCATTTCAGTATATTGGTAATTTCTCATTTACTTTACATTAAGTGAATTTAATAATTTGAATGTACTATCGGACAAAATTGTAAAAAAAATATAAAATAAATATACATTTTCGAACCAAATAATGATTAAAGGAGACAAAACATAACTAAATGAAAAAGTTAAATAGAATAAAGATTATTGTATCTTAGTTAGGAACAGGACTGAGATTTATATTCATAACAGGATATTTTCCAATTATAATCACATTTCAGTGTACATTAATATTGAACTCAACACTTACAAATTATGTGTTTGTTATTAAGTTATTATTGTTTTGTTTTGTTTCATTAAACCTCTTAAGAAAATCTATACTATCTATATATATACCAATATTATAAAGCAATGTTGTTTGTTTGTTTGTATGTAGGGGGTAATCTCTGAAACTACTGTTCGAACCGATTGAAAAAATAGTTTTACTAATAAAAAGCTACACTATCCCTGAGTAACATAGGATATAATAAATTTTGATTTAAGGATTGAAACAACCCCTAAAACAATAACTATAATTTTTATATTTTCCTTAAAGTTAGTGAGCTGAAAATTTGTACATTTATTTCTTACAAGATTCATAGAAAATTATCATAGATTTACATTTTGTCGCGTGGTGCTAAGGAGTGAAAGTGTAGTAACAACCCCTATAAAAAAATGTTGATTGTTATACTGTAGGCCTACTTTCCTTAAAGCTAGAGAACTGAAAATTTGGCACTTATTAATTTTAAGTGTTTTATAGGAAATAAAATAAATAACACACACAATTTAAATAGTTAATTATGTCTAATAAGTGAACTGGGGGGTAACATCCTCTTTACAATAAAAATAAATTGTTATACTTCTCATGCTTAACACCTTTGTTTGATAAGTGGTAATCTGTTTGCGTTTGCTTCACCGCGGGGGTTGGCAAGCCAAGCGAGTGAAACTTCAGTCTAAGAATAAATTGACTGGAGGAGGTTTTGAGGTTGCCAATTTTAAATTGTAGAGATTAATTATAAAACCTAATCATTCAGGAGGTACCAATTCATTAGGCCTACTTCTATTTTTGCCCCATCTATAATTAAAACTTACGGGAAACGGCTTAGATTATTAATCATATTAACAACAAATATGTATAAATATACAACGTTTTGCAATAGCTCTAAACAAGTCTAGAGGTTAAAATTGTTAAATAATTTTTCATAACACTATACTATGTAATAAGTTTTCTCACTTTCATTATATGTGTATATTAAAAAGCAAATGCACAGTTATACATGATAGATCATTCATATATTTTGAATAGTCAATTGCTTCCATTACAAAAGGAAATAGGCCGCACTTTTTGAAACCATTTTTCACTTAACCATTTGAAGCACTTAACCACCTCCTTGGTTGCTCTTTCTCAATTCATTTTCAAACAACTTTGACGACACAACTTTGGTCAAAACTATTATTTTTTAAGTACTTCTCCAATCATCAACAATCAATTACCATCTGTATTTTAGTTGTCTAAATACTGACACATATATAGGCTGTAAAATGTGAGTAGCATTTGGTAGGAAGAGCAAATAGAATAATTCCGTTTTCTTTGCAAAGTCAACTCATGCTAAATGTGAGGTGGCTCTGATGACCATCGATCAGGAGAAGAACAAGGAACTAAATTCCTTCTTTTAGCCAAGGAATAAATACATTGCCACTGTAACAAAAAAAAAAAAAAGAAGAAAAAAAAAGAAAAAGATGACTACCCAGAAGTAGATTGACTCAGTGACCAATCAGGGTTAGTACTGAGGGCAATTTATTTTGGAATACGTATATACAGAAGCACAATCATAGACGGAGCTATCTCGCCATTATCGTTTGCTGTAACCAGTCATGTGATACTTTCTTTTTCTCTTCCATCTTAGATTAGACTATTGTGGGGTGAAATCCTCCTTGAAGAAAGTGTCCTTACACGTCAGTCCTATAACATAAGCACTATATGGATTTGTTGTCATTAAAGATTCTTTCCCCAAAGTCTAAAAACCTAGCACACCCCTCTTTTTTTAAAATGTTTTCAATTCTTTCCCCATTTTTTATTTTGGTTTCATTTACAGAACCCCTACCTTTGTTTATAGCTTCTTCGTTTTTTCACAATCTGCTGCAGCTATATTTTGAACAGTTTCTACCAAAATTCTTCTTTTGAATGCTAACCATATTTGGAATTTGCTACAGTATACTTAATACGGTATATATCTAAAAATTAAGTCGGCATTAAAGACATTTTGTTCTGCACAAAATAATATCAATTACAGTATAATTTGTTTAAGCATCACATGGCATACTGCGCTTGTATAATATGGTAAACTAATATGTAGAACAAAATTAAACTACAATGAAACAAACATTTGTATTACAATTTCTTTCATTTATAAATCACATTTAAAACATACGGTAATTTTGTTATTAAATTTGACAAAATAAAAAGTAAGTTTGTTATAGAAACTTGTCAGTGAGTTTTATGTACTTTTTTTGTTTTAAATCGTGTCAACATCCAACCTGTTATCTGTACATATTATTTTTAAAGCAGTATATTCCAGTTCACACAGAAAATTTGTTACCTCATCACATAACCCCTAAAATCCATCCAAGTAAGTTACTATACAAAGAGCTCACACAAACAACATTGACAAAAAGTATTGTGCAAATAAATGCATTGCATTATAGAAATATTTGTATCTATCCACTCAAAGTCTACACAATTTCTTATAAACCTCGTGTGATTGGTGTTTTCAGTTTACTGAAGTTAAAAATAAACCAGTCTCAGAAAAAGCTTGTTTAAATTTGGAAGACTATGAAGAGTCTGCTATTGATATGAGAGCTGATCTGAAGGAATTTGATGATAAAGTGGTTGCAGAACCTTTAATCAAATATTCCAACTTACCAAGACGATCTTAACTCATTTATTTCTGGTAGGCAAAAAAAATCTGGACAAAATTGTAGTATTCAATTTAGTTACTTTGTAAGTAACGTAATAACTTTACTAACTGAACATAAACTAAAATTTACATTGCCTGTAATATTTAATTAATTTCTTTTTTAAGTAACCTATTTATTATTAATAAAATTATGTTATAAAAATAGGATGAGGAAACATTTGAATGATTTAGCAGTTATTTTAATAATGTTTATTAAGGATTATAGATTCTTGTGTTAAAACATACACAAACAAAATAACTATTTTGTTATTTATACAAAATAAATAATATAAAATATTTGATTTGTTTTGGCATTTATACAATATACTGTATTTGTTTTGGTTTTGTAATAATCACTTCCTCAAAACAGTGCTCTCTAGCAGTGTTCGTTAGAACTAAAATCTCCTACCAGTTAAGTGCTGCTTCTGTGGACGTATATGGAGTTAAAAGTACAATCATTATGCAGTACGACAATCACATTAAACTAACCTTCAAAAGAAATAAGTCTTACAGTATTTACAAACATAAACACACTTTTGACTGCAGGGAAAACATGCTCCTAAACTTAAACTGCCCACAAAAATAGGTAGTTTTATTTAGTTATTATTGTTGTTTTAAAACAGTAGCCTAATTTTTGTAAAGTGATACTGAAAAAAGAGAGCTGATAGGGAACAACTTGATAATGTTGTTCACAATGTGATGAGACGAAGTGTTTTCGAAGTGATCCTGTAAAATATATTTAAGTATATTTAGATAAACATATAGATATTATGTTTAAAAATAGAGGACTGACTTTAATTAAGATACCACTTAGCGAGGTAATATAATAAGATTATTGTTCGTTTTTGTGTCGACAATCTTAGGTGGCAACGAAAACACCAACAGTTGGTAAAGAATGTTGACTATTTTTTCAATAATTGAAATTTGAAAATTAGTTGCTATACTATGATCAGTAACACCAACTAACCGCTTTAGAATAAAACTTATAATAACAACAGAAAAACTTACAATAAACATGATTTAATAGAAAGATAAGTACCTACAAAGAAAGTCTACAAAAAGAATCCCCTCACCGAAGGCGGATCCAGGCGTTGCGACCACACAGGCTCCATAGAAAAATTAAATAAGTTACTAATACAATACAGAAGAATTTATAGTTTATATTGAAGATTGCCCGCTATACGGGCTCCACGGCATATACAAATATTAAATAATAGAATTATAAAATACGTACCTACTAATTTACTTTACTTGGTAGAGCCTAACACTTAACCTAGCAAGGGCCCACGTTATATAAAATTAAATAAATGAGTTATAAAATTCAGATGCATTTTTAGTATATTCTAGGGACTCACCTGCTCGATTCACTCGCTAATCCCTGCGGGGACATATTATGGCTAATGCCAATGCAAACCACAAAATCTCTATTTTTGTTCATAATTTTTACATTTTTTTGAATGTTTTAATAGTAACTTTTAAGGAAATTGTGATTGATTAGGAAAGAGGCACTTGGATCTAAGTTTGATGGTGGGTGTAGCTGTGTCCTGTACATAATGTAAGACATAGTCGAAATAGACACGCAATATCCCCAACATTTGTCCACAGAATCCCTAATTTTGTCTATAATATTTAAATTTTTTAACACAAATCTATCTTCTATATAATAAAAATGAATTGCTGTTTCTTTGAAATCGCATCAATTGAGAACTGCTGGACCAATTTGGCAATTTTTTGTTTTAAAATGTTCGTAATAGTCCGAACTAGGTTTTTATATAAAGACAAATTTGAAAAGTTTCCCGAAAAAGTTTCAAATTTGGAAAAAACTAAACAGCCTCTTTTGTATGGACCCAAGACCATAGCGCTCAAAAACAGCTGTTCGTATAAAATGCTTAGTAACACATGTTTGTTTACATTCATTACCATAGCAACTTTAGAAAATTTATAATCAGTTTATTATTCTTCAAAACCAATAGCTTTTTAGATTAGATTGACAAATTAAAAGCAAACACAAACAAAAATCAATAAAACATGCTTAGGCCTACTATATTATAATTCAATTTAAACATCGGTTGTTACATATTATTATAAATAAAACAACTGTTATGGATCAAAAACTGAACATAATTTTAGGTTAGGCCTACAATGAACCAAAACACTTTTATTTGCAACCAATTTCTCTAATTTATAATCGGGTTATTATTCTTCAAAAACCAAAACAGCTTTTTTAGGTTAGATTGCCAAACAACACAAACAAAAATCAACGAAATAAACGGTACCAGGAACTGGCACATACTTTCTCACAAACACATTTAAATTACTAAACAGATTCACTGTGACTTGTAGGGTGGGGTAGGAGAGTTTTTTTTATTAAAGTTGGAGATTAATTAATAAATATTATTATTATTATCTAGAGAGAAAACTATTCGATCGATTTCGAAAAAATTTGCACCAAACACGTCAATTAGGTCTTTATAGATGCACGTAAAAAGGTTTAGAAATTTTTTTAAAAAGAACCCGCTTTATGGCCAAAAAACCCCCCAAAATCAGTTATTATTATTATTATTAGCTAAACGAGAATTTTTAGAAAGATGCGGGTTTTTGTATATAGTAGGGCACATTAAAGGCTACAAATAAGCCAAATTTTATCAAAATCGTTAGAGCCGTTTTTTTATAAAAAAATAATAACTGATTTTTTGGGGGTTTTTTGGCCAAAAAGGGGGTTGTTTTTCAAAATTTTCAAAACCTTTTTTCGTGCATCTATACAGGCCTACTGGACATGTCTGGTGCAAATTTGGTTGAATCGATCGAATAGTTTTCTCTCTAGCTTTGTATACTTTTATTAAAGTAGGCGATTAACTAATAAATATTATTATTATTAGCTAGAGAGAAAACTATTCGATCGATTTCGAACAAATTTGCACCAAACACGTCAATTAGGTCTTTATAGATGCACGTAAAAAGGTTTTGACAATTTTTGAAAAACAACCCTCTTTATGGCCAAAAACCCCCAAAAATCAGTTATTATTATTATTATTAGCTAAACGAGAATTTTTAGAAAGGTGCGGGTTTCTGTATATGGTAGAGCACATTAAAGGCTACAAATAAGCCAAATTTTATCAAAATCGTTAGAGCCGTTTTTTTATAAAAAAATAATAACTGATTTTTTTGGGGTTTTGGGGCCAAAAAGGGGGTTGTTTTTCAAAATTGTTCAAAACCCTTTTTCGTGCATCTATAAAGGCGTAGTGGACATGTCTGGTGTAAATTTGGTTGAAATCGATCGAATAGTTTTCTCTCTAGCTTTGTATACTTACAGACATACATACATACATACAGACATACAGACATACAGACAGACATTTTGTAAAAACCACTTTTTTGGACTCAGGGGGTCCCAAAACGGATATTTCCACAAAAATCTCAACATCGATTTTTTTTGCGATCACTATACTTTCTCTATATATAGTATAGTGAGAAAGTAAAATGCTTACTGTATTATAATTCAATTCAAACATCGGTTGTTACATATCTATTTACTTACATATATGCTGTTTAAAATATTGTTTATATAAATTGTTGACATAAACACCATTTGCAATTCAATAACTTAAGTCAAAAGAATGAAATTTGATAACTACCCTTAAAATTAAATAAAGCAATAGCGAAGCATTGCCGGGTCCACTAGTTTTAAATATTTTCGGAATGAAAAGTAGCCTAAAATATTCTCTGAAAAGTCCTCAATAAATTTAAACGAAAGTTTCGTCAACATCGGTTCAGCCATTCCGGAGATTAGCCCGGCCAAACAAATAGATTGGCATAGAAAACATGTATAAATGTTTGTTTAGGTTTTGGTTTAGCTTTTAGGAAAAAGCTTATATTTTGAAATCACAGACAGACACTTCCATTTTATTTATATGTAGTCAATAGATTTAGGATTGCCGGAATATCCTGAAAACCGGTAACTTTACAAAAACTGTACGACAAACCAAATATTTTACTTTTTAACGACAAAGAAAATAGGGCTTTTGACGTTTCTGTAGGTCATGGGATGACCGAGTTATCGAAAAAAAAAAAACAATCCGAAAACATAATTTATTGTTAATTGTCTACAACATCAAAAGTTAGCCTAAAACCAACACTTTTTGAATTCTTGCAGTTTTAATAAATAAGATAAATTCCATTGCTGGGAAATGCTGGTTTTACGCTAATTTTGGATGTTGTAGACAATTACCAAGAAATTATGTTTTCAATTTTTTTCTTTGATAACTCGGTTATCCTTTGACCTTACAGAAACGACAAAAAAACATATTTTCTGTCGTTAAAAAAGAAAAATATTTTGTCTCTTGTATCCGTCAACTGGGGTAACTTTGGCCCAAATCTTCGAAAGAGATATATTGATCTATTTTTAGTTACCAAATAGAGCTATCGACTTGGTTCTTGTGATAAACATTAAGAGTAAATGATTAGTTTCATTTTATTTTATCCCCAACTCATTGTACAGTACCTACCTATATACACCCATATTTATAATTGGGGTTACATTGTCCGAAATCATATTTGGTCTTAGTTTTTTATGACATTTTACATTTTCGACATTGTTACCCCGTTTAAAGGCAAGATTGGCCCAAATTTTCAAAAAATTTTAGAAAATAAATACGCGTTATCAAGTTCTGAGTTTTAAAAACCAGTCAATATACACTTTGAAATAAGCAGAATTAAAAAAAAAAACAAATAGTACATAGAATTTAATTATATATAGGGCCTATATACATATAGGCCTACTAGCTGACCCGTACGGCGTTGCCCGTGGTGGTTGGTATTTTCAGTCTTTTTAACGTAATTGTATTCTTTTTAAGTGTTCAGTCAGTGAGTGGTATTTGGCTTATATATATATAAATCTAATATAATAAAAGCACTATTGTCATAATAATAAAAGATCTGAAATTATGATTTTAGTAACTTTGATCCCCCCAAACCCCTCCTAAAATTTCGAAATATTTCATACCCTTTCTTAGTGAGCACCTATGACCCTAGAGGAAGCTACATACCAAATTTCATTCCAATCCGTTCGGTAGTTTTGAAGAAATCGTGATTTAATAACTTTGATCCCCCCAAACCCCCTTTAAAATTTCGAATTTTTTCAAACCCTCAGTAAGCACCTATGGCCCTAGAGGAAGCTACATACCAAATTTCATTCCAATCCGTTCGGTAGTTTTGAAGAAATCGTGATTTAATAACTTTGATCCCCCCAAACCCCCCCTAAAATTTCGAATTTT